>BSSO01006408.1:0-11982 GCA_030267885.1 Mesembryanthemum crystallinum
ATTTACCCCCCCCCCCATTTTGCATATTTGTGTAATGTCACCCCTCACCGGCGAGTTTAAGTGATTTCCGGCCAAATCGTAAAATTTGTGACCGAAATGCTCTTGTATAAGCACCTGCTCATTCCCTCCATTTTTTACTACTTATTCTCCCATAATTTGATTTCTCCTCTGTGAAAAACAATCCCTCTCCTTTCCCTCATTAGCAACGGCCTGGTGAGAATTGAAGAACTAGGCAAGGTGAATCTCCTCCTCTCTTCTCTTATGAGAAGATGTTAGGGTGAAGTAAATGCGGGTATGGGAGGGGAGGATTCATGATTCATTAAACAAGGGCAATTTCATATCAAAGGTTAATTTTGAAAGTTTTTATAGAGGGTCTTTGACAAAAAAGTCCTATATAAAGGGGGGTTCCTATAATTTTTCCTATTTCTTATCTTGTCTTTGGTAAATTTTTCGTTTATTCTTTAATTTGAATATTATTTCCAAATATTTTGCAAAATGGAAGAAAGATCTTTTTTGCCCCCTTGTGCTAGTAAGAGTTCTGTAAGTTTTTGACGTACGTAATTCTGTATACATTATAGCATATTGAAGTAACGACTTTCTTTAGAGACCAAAGAACTACCTAGTCCTTCTTTCCTACTCCCTCCGTCCCTTAAAGATTGTCAAGTTTAGGGAGGGTAAAATAATAATGGAACATCATTTATTGTATTGTCTTCCACCATATTTTTAAATTTCACCCAATCACCATTGAGATTTGTTTGCCTAATTTAGAAACTTGACAAGTTTTTGGTACATCCCAAAATAGAAATTTTGACAATCTTTAAGGGACGGAGGGAGTATTTTGTTGGCAACAATCTTTTATGCGACCCACAATATTTCTTCATTTTGGTGTATAAGCTTTTGAAAACATTCTATGTAAAATTTACTGTAGAATTGCTATACAAAATAGTCAATACCCTTTATTTTGACGCCCAAATTGCATTTATTGTGGATAATTCCCATTTTAAATTATCGTAGGTCGTTGTCAAGTATCAAATTTGATATTCTACTCTTATTTTTTTTAATTCATGACAAAGTGGGAGAAGTTTAACAATCTTTTGACTCTTCATTCATGGGATTTCTTTAAAGTGGATAAAACAAATGGATGGGTGGAGTTTTATTTCCAGGAAGCCCCATTAGTGACCTATTTACTACTCCCTCCGTCCCGGAATTAGCTTTCAAAAACTAGGAGGGAACAAAATTTTAGTTGAGTGTTTCTAGACAAATTTACCCTTGTAGTAATAGAAGGAATAAAAAATAAAAGCGGAATTTTATGTGAGAGATTAAAGTAATAGAGAGATATTATTGTGAGAGAATAAAATAATAGAAAGAGTGAGAGTGATTGGAGAGAGAGTGTGTGATTGGAGAGAGAATGTGTTTTTTATTGTATTTGTGAGTTAGTGGAGGGGTATTATAGAAAAGTTATGGGATTTTATTGGTTTTGAAAGCTAATTTTGGGACAAAAAATATGGTGTTTTTGAAAGCTAATTGCGGGACGGAGGGAGTATTAGTTAATTGTACAAAGCTCAGTTGCTCGCTAACCAATGTATTGATCTGTCAGATACTTGCTATGCCAAAACCAGCATGCCATGCTTTTGCATTGAAAAAACTGAAATGGCTATGCCAAAACCAATATGCCATGTTTGTACAATTGAAAAACAATATATTGACAATTAGTCCCCAAGAAACCAACAGATATCATTTCTTTACCCCTACCAATTGCTGCTTCTTTGATTAGATTTCTATTATTTGAGGGCTATGATAATAAATTTCTATTTTGTGCTCTCTCTCTTCTATGTGGTTATTTGAGCAACCTTCCCCTCTCCAGCCGTTACCTGTGCCCTTAGAATCTTACTTAAAGTGGTGGTACCAAACTCAGTCTTGTTTTGAAACATGCTCTTGAGGTTTGGGTGACTGCTGGTTCCAGATGTTACTTAATTTTCCTGATTTTAGGGTGGGAACCTTATTAGCCCGAGCAATTCAGAGATGGTAAACACACATCAGTAGTACTTGTCGCATGTTGCAAATGAGCTAAAGTGAGAAATGACCAATATGCTTGATTGACAGTTAATTGGTGCTATAATTCTTATTTTTCTTTTATATTAAACTTGGTTGGTGTTTTGGATTATCCACTTTTACTAATTGTGTTTTACTCCTGAAACATTATGGCAGGTGTTTGATTTTGGTGTCTTCCCAAAAGTTGAATTTGACCTGCCTATTTTTTGTGCCAACTTTTTCACTAGTTCTTCCATGAGCATCATTGTGTTGTAAGTCTTCTTGTGCTCCATTCTCTTGCCCTTGTTGTTTTACCTTAGTTAGCATAGTGGTTTGCCAACAAACGTTCTGTCGCTTATTATATATCCTGTTTATAGCTTTATTGCAGATACCCTGCATGTAGATCCATTTCTATTCCAAATACCTTGTTTCATTGTGAAGTAATTTGTTTCGATGGAAGTTATCAAGTCGGTGCCCTTAACTTTAGGAAAATTTCAGACCTTTTATCTGAACCTTTGAGTTTATCTTGCCTGTAACCCCAATTGTTTTTGAAGTCTGAGACTTGTACCTCAATTGAATTTCATTGAATATTAGCTGAGTTGTACTTTGTGCTTTACTATATGCTTATGAAAAGCCCTAAGATTGTTCTTCCAAATTTATTGATGTTTTTGAATGTTTTCACAATTTATTCTAAAAATCAAACAGAAAGTATATCTCTTGTTTATTGACTAATCTTTTATCCTTTTTAGTTTGTGAATAATAAATGTTTGTGAACAAGGGTATCCTTGTCCTTCCATTGTTTGATGATTTATATAAACATATTATTTGTTTATGTTTAGACTACAACAAAGTTTTCTCCCAAAAAGTTTGGTAACTAGTATGGTTTTACCTAAAAAATCATATAGAACAATTCAAAGTGACACTCATAACTGGCATTAGGGTACTGGTTCAGAATGTCATAAGTTTAGGGTAGTGGAAGATAATCAAGAATTCAAACCGCAAGGTACCTGTCTGTAATGCAGGGTACCTGTCTGAGCTCAGGTATCGGTTTGAAAATTCTGCTTGTTTTACATCCAGGGATCTCAATCCCCTGCATGATGTCATTACTAATAGAGAATACAAGGAGAAGTATTACAAAAGTTTGATGCCTCTTGGCATGAAGTATGCTGAAGTAAGTTGTTATAGTTGTCTTCTATTGGATTTTTTGCTAGATAATGGACCTCTCTTTTAATACTATTTCCCATTTTTACGCATTATATTTCCACATGTCAATAACACATGTGGAAGACATTTAAAGGTATAATGCGTAAATGCGAAAATTAGTTTAATGGAAATGGTTCTTATTGATTGTCTCCTGACCCCTTTGAAACTGAGAGTGTTTTTAACCCAGACTATATGCAGCTTTTGCCATGGGGAGGGAAAATTACGAGTGAGTCTTTGAGATTTTTCTCTCCGATAGTCATATGGACAAGATTTACTCCAAGCGAAAACAAGCATGATATTTTATTTGCCGCGTTCAAGGACTATTACAAGGTGGAGCATCTTAGAAAATTGCATTTCTTGATGTACATAGATATCTGACATGATATATATGAGATAGTATCCTTCCCTTGCATATGTAATAGGTTAATATTAAAATTAAAACGTGTTTTTTGTTGTTACTGCTTAAGCTGGAACTGGAATTCATCAGGATAATGTATTACTTTAGATTTGTTCATTTAGTGTCATATTTAGTAAATTTGCTACATAGTCCGTATTCTGCCGAGCTGACTCAGATAAAGACAGCTTGTGCTATCAATGCCACCTAATCTTTACGAGATAAGACATGGGAACCTCTGCTTCATAATCTGGAACTAGAATTCATCAAGATAATGTATTACTTTAGATTTGTTCATTTAGTGTCATATTTAGTAAATTTGCTACATAGTCCGTATTCTGCCGAGCTGACTCAGACAATGACAGCTTGTGCTATCAATGCCACCTAATCTTTACGAGATAAGACATGGGAACCTCTGCTTCATAATCTGGAACTGGAATTCATCAAGATAATGTATTGCTTTAGATTTGTTCATTTAGTGTCATATTTAGTAAGTTTGCTACATAGTCCGTATTCTGCCGAGCTGACTCATATAATGACAGCTTGTGCTATCAATGCCACCTAATCTTTACGAGATAAGACATGGGAACCTCTGCTTCATAATCTGGGGATATAATTGCTAAACTTTGGAGTTATAGTGTATCCTTTTCATTTGAGCTATATTACTTGGATTCGGCTACCGTTCTCCAATCAGGATATTTGTTCCAAGTGTCCAACTTTGAGGTGAAATGAGTTGTCCTAGTAACATAGCCTTTAAGTCTATATTGTTAAAGATTACTCAACATCTTTCCTTTTGATTTATAAAGGTAGAAGTTTACTAACATTTATGGTTTGCTTCCCAGTATCTGTTATTTGTCTTGATGACTTTTCGAGGACGAGTGAAAATTGTCTTTGTTATGGTATTCCAACTGATAGTCTGACACCAAGTGTGCCGTTGCGCATTTGCAGGCATGGCTTGAATGTATGGAACAGGCAGTAGAGGAGACAGCCGCTTCTCAAATTAAGCTCAATTGTGAAGCACAGCACAAATACCTAACATGGAGAGCGGAAAAGGTCTATCTTTTCCCAAGCCTATTAACATTATGGGAATGAGCTGATCAATCTTCCTCTAGCCATCCCTTTGTTCCCTTCCCCCCACCCCAANAAAAAAAAAAAAAAAAAACACCATCTTTTATCCTCTATTTTGTGGCATTTTATGATCCTTCGCAGTTAGCAATATGATTAGGCTCTTCAATCAGAGTACCTTTTGTGAATAGTTGTAATATCTCATTTCCAAGATTAGTTGTGGACAGACCCTACAGTGACAAACTCGTTTCGAAGTCACTGAAATATTGATTCAGCACAAAATGGTTACCTCATTTTCCCTATAAACTCCACCATCCTCAACCCCTCGATAAAATTTTGAAATTACTTTTGACACCAAAGTGATGTTTGTGAATCAGGATCCAGGGCACCAAATGCTGAAGCGGTTGGTCGGGGAGGCTGGAGCAAGAGTATGTAGTAGTTTTGAACTGATTGTAGTTTTTTAAAGCAGAAATTGCCTAAGTATAAAGTCGTTTTTTTGGTGCCAGTACCCCTTTATATTTTTTTTGTTATGAAAGAAACCACTTAAGGCACTTTTGTCATGAACTCATGATCAAACCTCCCCATCACGCTATTTGAAACCTTTTTAGGCCAAAAGAGGGTGGATGGACCAAAATCATTATTTCACGAGGGTTTTCGGTCCATCCACCTTGGGCAGAGAAGGTTTCAAATGACTTGATTTGGGGGCATGACTATGATGAAAGTGTTTCATTGCGAATAATCTAAGGGAGGTTTATCACAAAAATTGACATTTCTTAAATGGGGGTTTTAGACAATTTTTCCAATTTTAGTTGGGAGAGATTAGAAGCGATAATTATATCGAAGCAGTTCATTTCATTGATATTACTGTTGTACAGGATGTGTTGCGAAGCTTTCTGTTTAACGGGGTTGATGAACTAGGAAGCAAGACATTTCTGGACTATTTTCCGCAGTACATGCTTGAAGATGGGACTATAAATGAGAAGCGCAGTGTAGTGGGCAAGTCATTTGATATCCGACCATGGGATAGTACAGGGGAGTTTATTGGCAGTGGTCTTCAGTAACACTTCTTTTGAATTTTCTCTTACAATCCCTCTTTCAATGATCACAATCCAATCCACTTAAGAAATTGATGTAATGTTGTATTAATATTAGAGTAACATAGTGATGTTATCACAGGTGCTTGCAATAGATACGTCTTATATTTATTTTGATTCTTGATAATATCTCTACTATTAGACAACTAAACTAAACATTAGAGTATTGTCCTTTCATAAGTGTCGTTTTAGTTCTACTAATCTTATTGCAAGATTTGCGTTCATGATTAAAGTTGTGGAGTTTATGTAGTAGAATTTTTGCAAAGACAATGCTCACACCATGGACTCCCTGATTGGTTGATTGTCCAGACCTTTTGCAATGGTCTTGATCAGGAACATGAGACTTCTTTAGATGCTGCATCCGATGGTACAATTATGATAAAGACAATTATAGAGGTGAAAGTTTTGATGGAAGAGATAACCTCCAATAACTATCATTGGTCCAACAACCGAGCGGGGCATCTAAGAGAGGGAGCAAGCTTGAGGTTGACACCGTGGCTCTTCTTACAAACAAAATGGATGATCTTGCCTAAAAGTTCGAACAATTCCAAGCGGGGTCTTCATAAGGCTAAGGGTCCCACCAACTCCATGCTCATATGGCCTATTGTGATACTTGTGGCATCCAAGGCCACTCCTCTTTTGATTGTCAACATGTTCTCCTAATCCACAAAGGATGACTACAGCAAATTCCAACGCCCTCACCGATTTCGAACCCCGTCCACAACATGACCCTGACGCCCTTACCTGCAACCCTGGATGGAGAAACCATCCCAATTTCTCCTATTGCAACCAAAACCCTCAACCTCCACATAAACATCCTCCCACTCCCATTTAAACCATCTACAAAATACCCACACCCAACCACCCAACTTCCAACCAAGACCACCCATTGTCCAATACCCACCCCATATATTAAGCTTGAAAAGTCTTATGAAGCAATTTGTGGCTACTCAAACGTAACAAAATGTCACCTTTACTGACTCCATTACTCAAATCAACTCCACGATTGATAACTTAACCTCCTACACCAAGATGCTTGAGACCCAAGTGGCCCAACAAGCTAGTGCATTTAGTATAGTGCCAGGATTTCTTCCAGGCAAGACAGATTTCATTTCTAAGGTCCATGTCGATGCAATTATATTGAAGAGTGGGATACAATACGAAGGTCCTTTGATAGTTGTCAATCAAGATGATAGAGGAGGTGATGAGTCACCTGAAATTGTGGCTATTGGGGCACCCAAAGTAGATGAGCCTAAGGTCATCAAATCCAAGGAGAAAGAAAATAAGATAGTGCTCCTAGCAATCATAAGACATCGATTCTAACACCCAAGCCTTACATACCTCCAAGTGAACATTCTGTTCTTAAAGGCTATTTCGGAGATGCCCTCATATGCCAAGTTCTTGAAAGACCTTCTCTCTAATAAGTTAAAGTTTGAAGATCATACTATGGTGCCGTTAGCTGAGAAGTGTAGTGCCATTTTACAAAACAAGGCACGCCCTAAGCTTGGTGATCTTGGGAGTTTCTCAATTCCTTGCTCTATTGTAGATGTGAACATTGATTGAGCATTGTGTGATCTTGGGGCTAGTGTGAGCCTCATCAAATTGTTCATTTGTAACAGACTTCAATTGGGCAATTACAAACCCACAACCATATCATTACAATTCGTGAGAATAAGAAGTTTAGTCCACAAAGTGCGTTGTTGTGATTGGTGGGATGACGGGACTTTGTGTTGTACTTTGGAGTTGTTTTTTGCTAGTTCAATGTTTTGCATTGGTTTCCTTGATAGCTACTAGGTGAGTTGATGATTATTGCTCGCCTAGTTCCATAACTTTTTAACTACATTCCCAAACAGATTTGCCTTACCTTTTACCCCAAAGTCTTACGTTACATACTCACAATTCTTTTTAGCTCACTCGTTCGTGCGATTGTCCTCTAACAGAGGAGAGGTGAGATAATAAGTGAGCTTATGATAGGCATTGACTTTTGAGATGAGTATTGAGTGAAACTCCCTTACTTTGATATTTCTAAACACGTGAGTGCGAGCTTTCACAATCCTAGAGGGTCTATTTTGCCTGTCTATGATATGTTAGAAGGTGAGTCTTGTGGTACGTTTTGAATGATTTTGGATCGGATTTACATGCTATTGTAGACACCCCAAAGTGTCTTATTAGTTCTCGCCCCGCTCGATAACAATGACAGTTATAGACAACTTGGATATGATGAACAACTAAGAAAAAATCTTATCACCGACTCCTTTTTCAGATTTTTAACCTTTTTTTTTTGTGTTTTTTTTTTTTTTTGTAGCCCTCGGTCTGAGGATTCCAAAACTTCAAATGGATATTAAATTGGATTCACTAATCAAAAGTTATGTCATTTCTAAGGTTCCACCCCAAATCGGCCCTAAAACAATACAACGGGACTGCGACCCGGCCCGCACTCCACGGGTTTGACCTATTTTCAGCTCCCAACGCCTGTTCACATTGTCTTGCGTGAAAATTTAAGTCAGTGTCTAAAAGGGGAAGCACGTAAAGTCAGGTCGGCTAGGTTGAGACTAAGCTGTAACCGCCTAAAGTGGATGGCTAACCCAGTTGAGCGGTTCGCCGCCCAGCTGAGCAGTCAGTCGCTCACCCTGAGCGGTCAATCACCCAGTTGGGTGGCTGATCGTGCAGCCTCAACGGTCGGCCGGGCACTGTAAACAACCCAATGACGATAACAATAGCGCGCTTGGAAATGATGAACACCTAAGCCAAGATCTCAACTTTGGCACCTCTCTCATAAATTCTGCTCTCGCATTGTAGCCCTTGCTCTAACCTTTCCAAAACCTCAAACGGATCCCAAATCAGAGTTACGGATCAAAAGATATGAGCACTCAAAGATTTTGGTACAAAATCGAACATGGAGTAACAAAATGGGTCAAATATCCACTCAAAAACCCATGGAAGGAGCCATGGGTGATGACCCATGGGTACATACCATATTAGGATTTTTTAGTACAAGTGAAGTGATCAATTCTTGACAAATCAAAAGGCTTAAAATCACCACCGCACGTGCTAACAGCCTTATCGAGGAACCGATGCGCACAGTCAGGCAGCAAAGAGGTTGACCGCCTGGGCGGTGAGCTCAGTGCCAAGGCGGTGAGCCCTCTGCCGGGCGCGATCAGCTCCTCTATTCTGTGACGCGTGTCAGTCCTATACCCACCGTCCTTATGTGCTTAATTATGAAGACTTCGAGTTACGTGCTCTTCCTTCATTCTAAAGGAGAGGCAATTTTGGGAAAAGAGGGGAGCAAGCTAGAACAATTAGAGAGGAATCCTACAAAATCAGTAGAGAGCCAAAGTAAGGTTGCTATGTCCAAATAGAGAGACAGGGAGCCAAATCCACCTCCATCTTCATCCTCCCTCAACCTTATTCCACCAAATTTATTTTCATATTCATCCACCTTCAACCACATTCATTCCACCTTTAACCAAACCACCATTTAAACATACACCCAAGCACCGCAAAACAAATACACACTCAAGCACCACAAAATCAAACACAAATCCAAGCACCACAAATCAAGCACACAAACTCAAACACTCATCATCATCCTCCAAGGATCAAGACCTTGTCAAGAACATACTCAAGCCAAAGGTGTTGTAATCCAATGAGCTATCCCAATGGCGATTTACCATTGGTTCATTTCTTTAGTCTCTTTCTTAATTTCTTTTTCGATTTCTCTAACTTCTAAATAATATCGATCATGTGATTTGTTGGCTTATTTCCTTGTCCTGAGATTTAAATAAACCTAACATGAAATGAATCTCATGTTCACATGGATAAACACCACTGAATAAATCATGCTTACATAACTTTATTGTTTCTCAAAGCATGTAAATTGTAAAGACACCCTAAATGGAATCAATGCATCAATCAGTTGTGGTTCACCCATTGACTTCATTCATGGACATGGGCTCTAAAGAAGGTTGTTTCATTCAATTGAACTCATTCATGAGTATCAAAAGAGACTGCCATTAAATGTTGATTGCATAAACTGCTTAGACCTAACTTAGAAATCGGGCTAAAGTGTTGAACATTATGTGAATACAATTACAAATTCTTGATCCATTTGAGTAGAGTCATTGTCACCAACGGGCTAGTTGGCCACCAACTAGTTCTACACCCCCGAACTCAATCTCTTCCGTTGAGCATAAGAAATTATTCCCCATCCGAGAATGGGGTGCAAATCAGCTTGTTCAAGATATCTCTCCATATATTCATGTTCAAAGCATTTTCTAAAACGATTCCATATTTCCTAGAATATTGTGGCTCCTTCTCTACTTTCGCACACACTTAAACATAGTTCCCCCCGGTGTAGAAACCCCTACCGGTGTCTCCTAAGTCCTCGACCGCCCCATGACGAGCACAATAGCGCTCTTGGAATTCATGAACACCTAAGACAAGATTTCATATTTGGCCATCTGTAACACCCCAGCCTACCACAGGATGGATTGTGCTACCAAGATCCGCTTTCCTGGTTGAGGACTGGCCCCACAGTCCATTACAAGTCTTTCCAGCATGCTTTGTCCTCACTCGCATGCTCATGAGAAACTTCCCAGGAGGTCACTGATGAGTGCGTTATTTGAGTTATTTTCCATGGTTATACGCACTCATTTGACTCGAACTTAGAATAGTTATTCCGTTTTATTCGGGAATTTGATGAATTATTTGAAACGGATAACTACTATTTTTGTTCTTGAGTTTTTAGGTGATTTAAAGCTTCTAGACCAAGTAGGAGCCTTGGTGAGTTGTAACCGAGCTAAATTTGGAAGCCCAAGAGGCGTTGGGTTAACACCCCAAATTTTCTAATAATTTTTTTTTTAATAAAACCATTTTTATATTTTGAAAGCACATTTAAACTAAAAGAAAATCTGGGGTATTACCGCCACATTTATTCAAAAGAGAATAAATGCAAGGTTAATGAATTAAATAAAAGAATTTCATCCATTTATTAACCAAATTGTCTAAATGTTGTCTAGATGGGTTATCGAATTAAACAAAACCAAAATCCCAAATATCCAAAATGAATGTCTCAATAATTCTATTACAAAATCTCCCATGAAATCCATTCCGATAATTCCAGCGGCCTCACCAAGCATCATTATCGCCTGTAACATGAAGGGAGAAGAGAAAACAAAATACAAACGGAACAAAGTCAGGGAAAGCGAGTAAACAATACCCTACCCCGTAAAAACATTTTCGAAAACACTTACCTTTATTTTGAAAAATATTGAAAACATTTGCATGCACAGGTAATCAAGCACACGCACACCATCAATTTAATTATTAAGTCTTGTTTAAGGGTGACCACACTCACATAAGATTAAGAGCCGTCTTGTATTAACAATGAGAGGTAAGAGAGTGGGAGTAGACCGAGTGCGAAACCCATGCCGCCTACACCAAAATATCATTCGGCTATCGCCAGATACATAAATCTTGGCCATATCATTTCTAAAGTGTGCACACCCCCTCTAGTAGTCCCAAGTCTAAGGTCACTAACTAGAGGAAAATAACGGGGAATCAACCATCCCAGAGCAACAACACTTGTTGTGCCCCTTACATAGATTAAATATAACGGGGAATCAACCATCACAGAGCAATGGATTGCCCATATGCCCCTTACAATGCTCTGTTTACTCCTAGGGGTACCAACTAGGAGTCTTACCCCCATTTAATTCATTTTACACATAACACATAATTTTATTTAATTAATTCTTATTAGCCAAATTATTACTCAAGGTCATAACTATCACTTCAATGCTCTTCTCCAACTCTTGCCATCCGTGACTAATATACCATGACCTTAATAAATCAATTTAGCAAAATAACACATGAATAAACTCTTATCATCATTTAACCATTCATATGAACCCAAGATAGTTCCACTTATAAAAAAAAAAATATGAAACAACATATCAAATCTCATTTCGATTCGTATAAACATGTATCAAACAAACTTTAACTTAGAAATCATACTAATTTGATATAACTAGTTGTACATTC
Organism: Mesembryanthemum crystallinum; assembly: GCA_030267885.1. Classification (NCBI taxonomy): domain Eukaryota; kingdom Viridiplantae; phylum Streptophyta; class Magnoliopsida; order Caryophyllales; family Aizoaceae; genus Mesembryanthemum; species Mesembryanthemum crystallinum. The sequence goes on from BSSO01006408.1 coordinate 11,830, forward strand.
ATAGACATGTATAGATAATAGACGTAAATATATATAAATTTAAGAGTTTTTTGCGAGGAACCCCCTTATATAATACACTTTTTGTAGAAAACCCCCTTATATAATTTTTTTTGTAGGGAACCCCCTTATAAGTTACTTTGGCCATGACCAACC
>BSSO01006409.1:0-11980 GCA_030267885.1 Mesembryanthemum crystallinum
GATTTTAGTGAAACGGAGGGAGTAGTATTTTCAAAATATCAAATTTTTATATATTTTCGAGTTTATATAAATATAATTATTCATGCTCAAAGTGTCGTGTTGAAAACCGTGTACAGTTTGGACGACAAGATTTTAGTGAAACAGATGGAGTAACTTTTAGATTGAACATTTTCTCATTGTTAGGTTGAGTTCTTACATGTACGATGTTTTTAAAAGGGTCTTCTGCAGTGCCCTAACTTTATATCCATCCATAACTTCAATGTTGTAGTCATAAAAGTGAGTGAATAACAAAAGGTCATAAAAGATTATTAGAAAAAGTTAAATACAGGAAGGTAACCTCTTTGAGATCCCCGTTCAGTATTTTTTCGAAAATAATCATCTTTGTCTTAAGATGTTTCAAGTGCTCTGTTTAATCAAGAGAAAACCCCGAAAATAAAAATCAAGTATGATTGCGGACTGAGAAAGGTAAAAAAAATCGATCATAATCAGTTTGTAAATGCGTTCTTTATAGAGGAGTCTGTAAGATTCAAGAGAGAGTAGGGGGTAGAGAATGACAGACTTTATGGCATTTCTCATCCTTGCCCATTTCTTCTTCCAAAAATATAGGATTTTTTGTTAAACCTTTTATCATACTGGCTTTGCGAACAATTACCTTTTAAAATAAAGTTTGCGAATAACTACATTTTAAGATCGATTTTCTTGTGAAGGATTTAAGCATACTTTTAGGACCTGAATTTTCACAAAATTTTGGTTCAAGGACCTGAACTATTAAAGTGGTGATTTGAGGACCTCAAGTTAAATATCCGTTAAGTTTTCTGTTAGCTGATTGCAAATAATGGAAAAAAAAAAAAGTAATTTCCTCTCTATCCTCCCAAAGCACACCCAACATTACCTAAAAAAAAAAAATAAATAAATAAATCATACTCTGCTTTGAACTGTCTCCCTCTTCCCCTCAATTTCTGGAACTATGTTGAAAAACTGATTTTTCATGGGAGTTGGCCAATTTGTGCTCATGATCGTTAAGTTGTATGACAATGCTTTTAGGTTGCTTGTATCATAGCCGGCAGGCACAGTGAATTGGGTTGCGCGCTCTCTCTCTCTCCTCTCTTTCTCTCTCTAAAATCATAAGTCATCATCCATGGATGTCAATCTGCATAATTCATATATCGTGAACTGTAACATTCCCCTCAAACACCATCCCCCAAAGGACGTCATGTAGAAGGTTTCTACCTCCATAATCATGATGCTTATGGTGATGAAAATAGATCAAATTGTTTAGATAATAGTCCCAAACAGCACTTGTGTCCAAATTTTGCTAATCACATGTCTGAAACTTACCTTATCGTCACCTCACGCTAGATTTCATAGAAATAGCACCAAATTGGAGAGCCAATTTCAAGAGATGAAGAGAAAATCAGGGAGGGGAGGCATATACTAACACAGTAGCAGGGGAAGAGAGAGACTGAAAAGTTTGGCCATTGTACAGAGAAGAGAAGTAAAGGAAATTGATTTTTAATTTTCTTTTTGCTTCCAGCATATACCCAACAGAGATCGTAACGGAGTTAGATGGGAGGTCCTCGAATCACCATTTTAATAGTTCAGGTCCTCAAATCAAAACTTTGTGAAAGTTCAGATCCTGAAAGTATGCTTACCTCTCTTGTAAAGTGATACTTTTGGTTGGAATATGACCAAATTTTTATTGAAATCCCGAAATTACCCTCACACCCTTTTCAAATTTTATTAAAATCCCCCCGCAAATGGAAGATTAGTGTAGAGGATTCAGAATCGATAAAAAGAGCAAGAAAAGAGGAAGATATTTTTTATTTTTATTTTTAGAAAACAGCGTTATCCTTTGGTGTAATTGGCCCAGGTGAGAGAGATGTGAGGATATTTTCGAGATTTCACTAAAAATTTGGCTAGATTTCGACTGAAGATAGCACCTTACAACAAAATCAATCTTAAAAGGTAATTGTTCGCAAACTTTTTTTTAAAAGGCATTTATAAGCAAAGTAGATATGATAAAAGGTAATGTTTGACAAAAAATCCAAAGACATACGCCTTAAATGTTAACCTGAAGACAATACATGAATCAATCACACTAGAATATTGAATGTGGAAAATGACATAGTCAGGTTTAGTTGGTAAATACCTAGCATCTTGCATAAAATGTCATCAATATACACTTTTCAGCTGTACACATTTATACACCAGACTATCATTTATTTGGATAGTGGCTCCTCCAATTCTAAGTAGAACTAGTTGCAAAATTTTGAATGCCAACAAAATGCCACAGGAAGAAATCTGCAATAAAACACTAGAAATTCCCAGTTTATTACAAGAATTTTTTTTAAAACCTTTTAAATGCAAAAACAAGCTAACGATATCCTGTGACCATGAGAAGAAAGAAATATTTGCTACTAAAAAATCACTTCCCCCAAAATTTTCTGGACAGAAGACCACTGCTAAAACTGGAACCTCTGCTAAGAAGAATGTAATATATGATGGACGAAAAACTGCACATTTGCTATACCGCCTAAGAATTCCCATAAGTTTTCAAGTCGCGCTTTTCAGTTTCGGAATGTATTTCACCTTACTGGCCTTATCGGGCTTGGATCTGATCTTTGATTTCATGACTGCTGAAGATTCAAGGGTTGTGTAGTTCGTCAAACGGTTCTCTGCGCTGCTGAGGATGCTTCGCTGTTCCAACTTGGATGATGGAATGACTTCTTGGTTATAATCTTGTGCTTCAGCATGTCCAGGTGGAGGTTTAGGTTCAGGGAACAAGACTAGTTTCACATGGTCTGATGCGATGGCCTCCTTCCACCCTACATGAGATTTTGATGAGAGAATACAAAATGTCAGCGCATGACACTTTTTTTTCAAATAGGCAAGGAAGACGAATTCTTAGACACAATACATCAGGGGATGTAGGGATGATGCAAAAGCCTCCTACAACACAAATCCAATCCATGCACTTATTAATGGAGGGGCACTCAAACCCCCAACCTCAAGGTTGGAGGTGTAAGAGTCAGGGCACACTCTTATATTGATAGATACCCCAGCCTCCACCCCCAAGAAAAAGGAAAAAGAACATAACCCAAACATGTCAGCTTCAGCAGTGCATGATCAATTTTCCCAATTCAAGTTTATCCTCTGATCACTAGGAAAAATTGTCTGTATGCAAAACCCTAGTCACTACGAGAAATAAATTGTATACCAACACACAAGCAAAAGCTGCAGCTACACTTCCAATATATTTCAACTTTGTTGCAAGGACACTCTCGGGAAGGTCGCATGTGTTCCCGACAAAAATTTCCGAAACAGACATGTGCCCCTTTCACAATACTTTCAAAGGATTATTGGCATGAAAATTTGCTTTCCCTGATTCCACATTTTTGTATCCTGGGTCTATTATGTGCAACATAGTATTTCTATCTACTAAACAGTAACCTGAAATGCCATTTTGCAATAAAAAAAATTTAGAATAGAGAACATACTCTTTGCAAGAAAAGCCTCAGCGACATGGCTCAAGAACTTCAAGCCTCCTTGATCTCCACCTTCCACAGACGAGTCAGGGTTTTCTTCACGGCCACTAGAATTACTCTCTGCTCGACATGCCAGTTCGGTTTCACCACCACCGTTGCAAGGAACAACAACAACTTCAGAAGCAGCATCACAGTGGCGAACTTGGAGCTGACCTCCATTTTCATGACGGCTCACAGGTCGCCACAGCTTGACAGTTGACCGATTTGCATTACCTGGTACTGTGTCAATCTTATCAGGCTTCTCATTAATACCATTTTCACTTGGACTAGGACGCTCTAAAGCACAGCCTTCTGAAGCTCCGCCAATATTTTCATCCTGTTGCGGACTACTACGGTTTCCAAGTGTAACAGATATAGAACCTATTAAAACTTCACACTTTTTATCCTCAGTAGGCAGATCTTCTGTGTGGGCCTGTAACCTATTGTTGTAACTCTCTTCATCAGTTTCTGATTTTGGTTTTGGTGTCCACACTTTACCACCATTAGTAGCAGTTGCACTACGAGATTCCCTGTATGAGACATGCTTTTGCATGGCTCCAGGCTTTATAGCCTGATAATTGTGATTACCATGAAAGCCGTTGGTGCTTCTCTGTAATTTGGGGGCATGCCAACGAGAGTTAGCCATAGGTCTCCGGCCACTTCTATGCAATGTCCTTTGCTCAACATTTTGGTAGGTACCCAAATCAGGATATCCATATTCATTATCTTTATCATCGCCCCCTTCCACATTCACTAGTTGGACAGGCTCAGGAGATACAATGGGACAATCAGGAATCTCTGACATTTCTGGATAAGAGTCAGGTCCATTAATGGCGCTTGAGGTTGTTGGAGATGGGGAGCTGTCCTCTGGAAAATCATCTGTTTCTGCACTTGATAGTTCCTTTGCCCTTTGTTCTTTCTGCCTAAGCTTCTTCTGCCTTTTCTTCTCCAAAAGAGCTGCTTGTCTAAAGAAGTGTATATAAAAACAGCGTCAGCTTTTACAACAAATGGTTTAAGCCAAGCCCAAGACCAAGAACATATGCACAAACGTATGTCTAATCCACGGGTGAACATCCTCATGGTGACATATTTGCAACTTAACCAGTCAAATTTGTTCTATTGCAATTAGTTTGTAACAATCCTTCTATCTGCACAAATGAGATAATGTTTTTCTATAAAGGAAAGCTTGAAGTCTATGCATATGAACAATCATATACTCCCTTCATCATCAAACCTTCAGACAAAGGCACCCTGGATAGGGAATAAAGTTCTTACAAGTTCCTAGACCAATTCTTTTCCCCCTTCACCAAAAAGTAGCATTGATAAAAACAAGGTGGAGGCACAAGGGTTGGAGATTAGAGAGCATAATTGTTACTAGAAATGACTCTTCCTCAAAGAAGCTATTCCTAACCATGTACAAAAAAACATGCAGCATGACCTTCATTATTCATGAATTCATCCACAAACTCAGGAAGAGTTACAATTTCACAATAGAGCACTAGTTCCAGCTACATGAAAGGCCTCAAAGAAAGGAGATACTAAATTCACGAGAAGATCCTTAATTTTTATTAGCGAGGCAGAATGGTTTTTTGCCACCAACAAATCACATTAGGGCGATCAAAAAGCTTGGTTTGCCTCTGTCACAGATTGAATCCTTCCCCAAAACAGAGACAACAGATTGGTTTAAGAGAAAAGTGAAAGCCACAAAAGTAGTTGCCACAATAGATTGGTTGAAGCACTACTATTGTACAATGTCACTCCCAAAAGCAACAAGTAGTCCCACAGTCGACCACATTATTACTAATCTATGTTGCTCCGACTCTTCGTTTTACCTCACGTACCCGTGTCGGACACTCGACACTCCGACATGGGTATGAAATCTGTACCAACTCTGACAGTCGCACACTTCTATTACTTTATACCACAAACTTATAAAGCCATTTAAAAAAAAAAAAAAAAAAAAAAAAAAAAAATCTATGACAAGCATATTTGCAACCATTTAGTGTGAAATGCACATAAATACGTGTTTAGAAATGACTCATGTTTCATAAATGCCGTATCCCCGAACCCGTGTCCAGATTTTTGGACAGTGTCCAAGTGTCCGGAAATTCTGAGTCATTTCTGCCCATGTCAGGGTAACATAGTTACTAATAAAAGATCACAGATTGCAATGCTCAAACAGAATACACATGAAAGTGGGAACAAAACTGGAGTCAAAAATCAAAACAACCATCCCAGCAGCAATACCTCTTCTGCGCAGCTTCTTCTTCCTCCACAAGTAACTTCTGGTACCTCAAAGCCTCAGCGTCCTTGTCAGCAAGGCATGCTTTGACCTACTCATGAACAGATAATGCTTTAAACATAACCTCCGATGGTAAAAAGCAGACAACTTTCTCATAAACAACAGGGTGAATAAAGAGTATGCAGACTCAGTGCGAGAGAATACCAGTTTTTGCTCAACAAGGAAACTAGTACACGCAACCAAGTTTCTCATCTCAAGCCCAATCTTTCCAGCTTCCCCATCAAACACATACTTCTGCAATGATTCAGCCGTGCCCGCACATAAAAAGGTGTTCTCGCTCGCATCATCTAATATACCAAATAACTGCTGGGATGATATAGGGAACCGGGAAGGTATAGCTTGGACAACCTCCTGCCAAAATCACCCTCATTAAAATTGATGGTCCTCCTAAATAAGTAATTTGACATAGAAATAGGCATGGGACTAGGGAGAGAGAGAGGAGAAAGCACCAGCAGGAGCACAAGTGGGAAGAACACACAATAGACCTCTTACCAGGAGTACAGAGCCAGCTTTTATGTAACTCTGCGGTAGAGGAGCGAATCCATTTTTTCGAATAAATGATGTCAATGCCTTTACAATTGAAGACCCAGCAACTCCCTAACAACAAAATCCCAAAAAAAATTACTTGACTACAATCCAAGTGTTACAATATCCTAACCATAGAACTATGATCCTACCTAAGACAGAAATTGAGTCTCGTATAGACTGGGCTACATTACAAGTATAAAATATCTGTACGCAGATATGATGACACAGCTTCATTGTTCTTCAAACTTAATCAAAATCAAAAGGATTATACTTGATTCACCTAGATCACTTCTCATTCTTCAAAAATAAACTTACTGAAAATACTATCCACATACAAAACTTGACTAGAATGCTCAATTTCAAGTACAGTAATATTATGCAGATCACATATTGAACCGACACCTTCAGATATTCCTGTAGATAATGCTCTTAATATCATAAATATATATGTAAGTCTATAATCAAAAATCAAAAACATATCTGACAGAAACCACCATAACCATTTGCTACAAAAATAGAGAGCTAAAAGCATGTGCAATGCATCCAGGATGGCAATTAGTGGCAAACATAGAATCTCACCTCCAAAGAAACATCTCTAAATGACATGATCTCCATGGTCTCCTCCACAGAGAGCTGCATCAAAAGACCAAAGTTACACAGTTTCTAAAAGCTTCCAACAGAGAATACCAACAGGTCCTATAAGAAGATGAAAATGGAAAAAGTACCTTATCCCAAAAGGCTTGTAAAAGGCCCCTGTTTCTGATAGTTGAATCCTGAAAAGTGCCATCAAAATCAGCCATGATGAAGAACAACAAGAAAGCTTTTCGACGGTCATGTCATGGAGTCCAAATATAAGAAATAAGATCAAATTGTTGCAGTAATCAAGGATAAGAGCTACATGTTGGACAGATACCTTATCGAAATTCAAGTTCCTCCTATGTAGGCGCATATGTCTACGATAATTGATGGTTGAACAAAATTCTCGAGAGCACTTCTCACACTTCTGCATTTGAATCTTCAAAGGATGCAAAGGCCATCCTAGATCTGCTATAAAAGATAAAGAGAAGAATTTAGAACTCCGCATATGAATAAGGCCATAAGTCACAACCTATTGGTAGCCCTAAAACATAGACCTGTTAATGGCATTATACAAACACTTGTCCAGACTCGCATTGACATAAGCACACGCCTGGACAACTATTCATTTCTGTGCTCACTTTAAAGGGACTGCATCACATCTAATAATCTGTTTACTTTTGACGCTTTTCTATACCTTTGTTGGACACATTTCCATTCAACAAACTTCTTTTTCTTTTTCTTTTTTTTATTTTATTTTTTATAACATGGGTTTCCGAGCTTTGCGCGACTAATCCCATGAGCCTTGAGTTAATGACCAAGAAGACCTCCAGTCCCTAAAGGGACTCAAACTTGGGACCTCTGAAATAGATCTCAGAGCTCTTACCAATTGAGCTATCCCCCCCCCCCNCCCAGGGGTTACATATCCATCCAACAAACTAAATGGGCTTGTGTGGTGTGCCTAATGTGATAATAACCTAAAATATATCTAAAGCACCCAAGTCCGGTCGAATTAGTCTGACATGTTCGTCAAGTCCCAGAAAAATAGAACTTGACTAACAGATTCCTAAGGCCAAGTAACTTTAGATGCAAAAGACTTAAACAAAGTAACCACTAACATGCTCTATAATATGTTCCTTCAATCCTTTCGTCATCAGACATCTAGAGAACTGGTACCTTGTGGATCCAAGGCTTGAAATAACTGAAGCCACTGAAAATTATTTTCGTTTGCCCTGGGGAAAGAAAGAAAAGGCTCTTTCGCTATAGCCTGCCTGAGAAAAGTTTCCAACTCATTGCCACCATCTGCTTTCATAGCATCTGCTGCGTTAGAGCCCTTAATCTTTGGAAGTGGCATCTCCTCCAAGTGCTAAGTAACTACATAAAAAGAAACCATTCAAAATATGTAGCATCACAAGGCCATAAAGAGGAAAATGAATAACATAGATAGGTAGAACCACACAAGCAACTCCTTCAAGAAATAAACTTTTTTTTTCCCTTCTTTGCTTGTATGAAGATAAATCTCCTCTGGGAGAAGTTCTTGGAAGTATGCATCATGGTTATCCCAGTTAAAATACTCACACAGACTCATGTACTGGAACTCCATTAGAAACAACTCATACTTGCCAAAACAACCAAGCATTCATCAGTAAGTAGATGGTGGATGCCTACAAAATAAAACCATGTGAAACACTCAATCATCTAAGGCCCTGCTGGAAGGTGCAGGGTGCACTAATATTATAAGTATATACAATAATGAGGGATCAAGGCAATATTGCCTCAATAGGACAACAGAGAGATAAATAAAAGAACTAGGGAAAACCTGCAAAGACATAACATGATAAAATTTCTAATCTCATAGAAGGAGATCATCAAAAGTTCCCTCCCTGGAATTGAAACTAGAGGTCTCCTAGGAGATAGATATCCAAGGACTACCAATGATAGAGATAATAATGGCAAGGACAGCAACAAATGCCATGACATCCACTAAATTGGCATTCAACAAGAAGTCAGAATTCTAAAAGAAGCCAGATACAAAGGAGCTTTGACCTTTCAGATCTCAAGTTTCTTAGAGGATGTGGCTGCCTCTTGATGACTTATAAAAGCTAAGGATGATGATCCGCATTAAATTTTTACTTTTCAATTATCTCCCTTCTTGAACGGTATAGGACCAGCAGGACCAGTACATCCCCATTTACCAATTAGAAAAGACAAATCCTTATGCAGGATGCTAAACACAAGTTTGAGCATAGGTACTATAGGGTTCTCTGCAAACCAAATTTCATACTTGAAGAGAGCTCTCTATTAATTAGCCACTAGAAGCTGATAGTTATAACGCTAATTCTTGAACCTACAACTTCCAAATTCCATCCTGATAAAAGTCAAGAACACCTTACCTTACCAGCTACAGACAATCAAAAGCTGTGGTCCTCCAAAACAACTTCAAAAGCTCACATCTAATGATTGAAGCTGTTAAAACCATGACATTGTATATTCATAAGACAGAATAAAATGCATAACACCTAACTTATTATGACTATCCGACTGACAAGTATAGATCAAAAAATAACTCAACTTCCTTTCCTCTTATATACAAGCATTCGCCATGACCATTACAACATCAGGAGGCATGGTAGCAGACGCTTCCAACAACTAAGAACATAAAGCAAGTCCATAAAACGATAAAAGTAGGCTCGGCAAACAAAATGGATTCCAACTACAGAGACTAAACATAAGTCCATGAAGTGCAGATCGCCTCCAATAACATGAAATATGCAGAAGAAAACAAACAACACAATCTAAAGCAAACAATACCAACAAACAAGACATCTTCTCAGTGAATGGGCACAGGCCAAATCGAGCCATAATGCTAAAACAACAAAACCCCTTAAACATTTAGAGAAAAGGGGTCAAATCCTAAAAGAGAACCCAACAGATAGACTAAAATTCTGAAGCCAAAATGACACAGAACCACAAACTCAGAACACCAACAATACACATTGATCCAAATAATCCTCGACCCACAAAAAAACAACTAAATGGGTATCCCAATTCATGCTTAAAACACTAATTAATCCCTCACATAAACACTAAACAAAAGAGATTAAAATCCAAAAACCCAAAATCAGATCAAAGACAAACAATCAAAAGCAGTGAACTACAAAACCCTCCTCCCATCGAGTGATCCAGGATCAGTACCCAAAAACAACACCTTCAAACAATAAATTTTAAGATGCAAAGTGGGTTTCAATGAAGGAAGAAGTGTAACATACCACACTCGTAAGTAGAAACTTGTGATTTGAAACATGAACGACAAGAGATGGGCAAAAGCGACGATAGTTTAGGGTGATTTTGCCGATCAAGGGTTCACCGAAAAGAGAGGTTTTTGTAACGTTATATGAAGAAGGGTGGTCGGCGAAACCTTAGACGGTGAAAGAGAGAGGAAGAAGATGGGTGAATTGGTCTCGTTATACAAAATGAAATGGGTTCAATATTTTGTCATGTCTATTTTATTTATTTATTTATTTTTCCTTTTTTTTCCTGCTTCAATGAGGCGTTATAAGTAGGGAAGAATAAGACCTAGGAAATGGCAATTTAGTAAGTATCTCCCATAATTGTGAAAAGTGTGAATGTGAACTAACAACCTTTTATTTGGTGAAAAAACGTACTAATAATATGACTCTTGTGGATTTTTTTTCCCGTTTATATTATATGTGAGCCTTACTCATTGATGACATAAATAATCAGATATTTGAGGTCAAATTCAATTTGAATTACAGTAGTTTACTCTTATGTGGTTTATGATTATATGATGGTACAATTGGTTTATAAAAAATTATTATTATTATTTTCCTCGATTTAGAGGAGGTATAAGGTGCGTTTGGAATCAAATTGTCAATTTATGGCCTCAACATGTCATTCTCTTCACATGTTAATTTTTTATTAAGTTTTGTTGATTCTACTAGATAAAATTTGGCTGATTTTCATTGATTTTACTAATTTTTATTGATTCTACATATTATTGTTGATTTTGGTTGATTTTACTAATTGTACTGATTTTGGTTGATAATAACATGAGTGGAACATAGCCTAAAACATTTATCAATTCCTTAATGTATGACATATTTAGTATTTAAGGTTTGATTATAATTGATAGTTAGGCTATGTTCTTTTCATGTGATTTTTGTTGATATTTATTGTTGATTGTTGATTTTTGTTAATTTTTATTGATTTTACTGAGTTTTGTTGATTTTTGCTGATTCGTTAGATTTGGCAAAGAGCGACTTTGCTGATTTTAGTTGATTTTTATTGATTTTTTTTTTACTTTACTGATTTTTGTTGATTTTACTGTCAATAAAAATCAACAAAAATAAATTGAAGAGAACAAAGCCTTAGTTTCGCAATTACTTTTATCGGGATATCAATAATTAGTTGGGACAAAATTTTCTCTACAAAATTTATGAAAATTTCTTTATTGCATTGTGATTATTAATATCTCGATAAAGATGATAAAAAAAAAAAAAACACACAGGACTTCATCTTTTATAGAAAAAAAATCCAACAGATATGAATATAACATTACTCATCATCTACTCCTATGAATGTTCCTTGAGAAACTCTGTGGGAATGCCCCATGCAATTAGCCCAAATGAGGGGACAGAAACAGAACAAAAGAAAAGAGCTAGGGCCAACTGACAAGACTGTGACAGGCATGATTAACCCTTGTGGGAAAATTTATAAGGTAAATAGTAAATTTTTCTTTTTTTTTTTTTTCTTTATCCTGATGCCTGATTCAAATTTGCAGCAATTGCTTTACAGTAGGGGTGGATCCAGATTTACACACCAGTGATTTGACAAAGTTTTATTCATTGATAAATTATTTTGTTTCACACATTGGCCTTGTTTAGATACTAGCTTGTTGCATTTTCAGTTTGTTTGACTATTTGACAATTTGAAAAGACAATAAAGTTTATTTGGTAACCAACTTGTAGATGGCTTTATGGACCCAAACAATCCAATTTGGAAAAGCTAAGGGGGTAGCTTTTTGCATTGG
>BSSO01006410.1:0-11977 GCA_030267885.1 Mesembryanthemum crystallinum
CTTTTGCTACATACCGACAAAGCTTCACATGGTGGACATGAGCTTGTTGTCCATTAAGCTTGTTCACACCTCCAAACACATGCTGAAATAATAGGAAAATGTAAGAGGACAAGCAGCAATAAAAAAGATATAAAATGAACTCAAACAGCTTGAACAATTCACACAATGCTAATTCAACTCAACTAAGTAACTAGGCAATGCTAGCATTCATTTTAAAATGAAATCATCATCTAGTCCACTTAATAATGATAGAATCTTGCCTTTTAGTCATTCAAGTATTCCCATATGTGATTGTAGCTTGAATACAAGTATATAAATGTACGAAATTCATAACAGGACACAATTAGTGAACAAATTCAGCCTTGCGTTGCACAATCCAAAACTGGTCTTTAAGTTTCTTTTACCCAAGAATTTGTGAGACACTATCTCACAACCAAAATAGAATTTGCATTATATTTCAATAACAGTTTGAATGGAAGGGAATTTAATTAAAGGCAGATTCTTAGACAACCCAAATTAACTAGAAAGAAAACACTTAAGACATAGGAAAAACACAAGGGAATACCTCAGTGCTCAGCATCCTGGCTTTAGATACTCAACATTGCTCATAATCCTACTGTTATCTCCTGCATAGCATTCTCATTAGCTCCAAATCCAATACCATCTCTATCGACTCCAAATTACAACTGAAGAAAGTCACAATTTGAGACAACAAACAATTGATATCCCTCCTAACAATTCGTATGAAATTCAAGAAAAAATATAATAAAAAGTAAGTTCATAGAATGAATCTAACAAAACCCCAAACAACTAAGAAATGAAATGGTTTTGAAATAGGAAAAGCACAAGGAAAGTACCTCAATGCCAACCATCCTAATTCTGGCCCAGATTCTAACATTGCTCGCAATTCTTAAACTTTTTGGTATCCCTAGCTCGTTTCATGTCTTCTGCACAGGTAAACTCAATTTAGAAATAGAAGAAAGAGAATTTGGAAAGACCAACAATCTTATTCCACGCCATTTGAACCGACAACGAGACAGTGCTTGTCATTCCTCTTTCCCTCTCCTCCTCAATACCCCACTCTAGGGTTTGCTACTGTGCTGCGCAAGAAAACACAACACTATTGGAGAATGAAAGCCCGAATTCTGCCATGGACAGGAAGAGTAGCAAGGAAATCGAAAGAGAGAAGCAGGGGAACTAAAAGAGAGAATCGATTGAGGGTTTTGGGGTGAGGGTTTTGGGACGACTATTTGGGGTTTGAACGGGAGTGAAGGGTTTTGGGTTAGACGGGAAAAAAGTTGGGCATGGCATATGGGTAATGCGCGCTGATATTTCCTGTGGATTGCCTCGATTTTTATTTTTAAATTTTTTTAGTGCTAGCTTTTGCAACGACCTCAATCGTTGCTGTAGATGCTGTTAAAATTTCGCAACGACAAGCTCCGTTACGATATGTAGGGTAAAACATCAGCAACGACAACTGTCGTTGCCAAATATGAGCTGTATTTATTGCAACGATCATCTTTGTAGTAAAAAAAAGTTCTTAAAATTTTAAAAAGCCCGCTTAAATTTTGGATGGTGGGAAATGAAAATTTTCATTTATTGCAACAATGTTTTGCAACGACGGGTTTGAGTTGTTGCGATAGGTAATTTTTTGCAACGGCAACTTTTTGTCGTTGCAAAATCTTGTTGCAATAAATGGTTTTTCTTGTAGTGGAATGTTTCCAAGATTCTCTTTTCTTCATAACTATAATTCTCACTACAATGGGAGATTTTGTATTGGGTGGGATCTCTCTAAATGTGATATTCAGATGATGCAACAATCATCGCAAGCCATTCATTGTTCTGTGACTTGCTTAGCTACTGGACTGCAGTTCATTCTCACAATGATTTATGCACATAATGAAGATGGATTGAGGAAACAATTATGGCAGGATCTTCAGGGATGAAACCCAGGCAACATTCCATGGCTGTTAATGGGGGATTTTAATGTTAGTATGAAGAGTGACGAGAGGTTAAATGCTGCTTCCCCTTGTATCAATGAGGTTAATGATTTTTGTGATGCTGCTGCAGCTTTGGGGATCTCTGATATGCCTTCTACTGGGGGTTTCATTACGTGGACAAACAAGCAACAATATGACTCCAGAGTATGGTGTAAATTGGATAGAATCATGGCTAATAAGGAGTGGTTCATTACTGGAATTCAAGCTTCAGCTGCTTTTCTGGAACCTGGGTCTTTAGATCATTCTCTATGTATTGTTCAGCTATTGTACCCAAGGCCTTCTAAGCCTCGACCATTTAAATTTCTCAACGCGTGGTGTAATGATGAAGCATTTCTTCCTAATATCAAGAGGATATGGGAGTTACCTATAGAGGGCTGCAAAATGTTCAAGGTAGTAACTAAACTGAAGTACCTCAAGAAGGAGCTGAAAACCCTCCATGGTGCTAAATACACAAACCTATCTGAGAGAATAGAGGAATGTAAGACAGAGCTTGATTTGATTCGGCAACAATTGCAAGCTCAACCACACTCTGTAGAACTTATTGACAAGGAGAAGACCACGTTCAGGCATTACTGCAAGCTTGAGAAAGCTTATCTTAGTGCTCTTGCACAAAGGGCCAAGATCAATGATATTAACTTGGCTGATGATAACTCAGCTTATTTTCATGCCAAAGTGAAAGAAAAGAAGCAATTTAGTAGAATCTCAACCATTGCTGATAAAGATGGTAGACTGAGGAATGGGGATAAAGAAGTCTGCAATGCTTTCATTGCATATTACAAACAACTCTTGGGTACAGAACAACATGTTGCTGAGTTTGATACATCTTGTTGCAACGAAGGCCCCACATTTACCAATGATCTTGCACAAAGGATGATTGCACCAGTAACTACTATGGAGATAAAAGAGGCAATTTTTTCTATTCCGAAAGAGAAAGCTATAGGGCCTGATGGAAATTCTTCTGGCTTCTTCAAGAGTGCTTGGCACATCATAGGATCTGATATCAAAGCTACCATTAGGGATTTCTTCTGTACTGATAAAATCCTCAAGCAAATTGATGCTACTGTTATTTCTCTCAATCCTAAATGTCAAACCCCCTCCTCTGTGATGGAATTTAGACCCATTGCTTGCTGCTCTGTGCTTTATTCGGCTATAATTAAGATCATTACTGCTAGAATGCAAGAGGCTATTGCTTTTATTGTGGGTTCTGAACAGGGTGCTTTTGTGAGGGGTAGAAATATTTTGACAACATTTTCCTAGCTCACGAGCTAACCAAGCACTATGGGAGGGCTCATATATCCCCTAGAGCTATGGTTGAAGTTGATATTAGGAAGGCTTATGACTCTATTAGTTGGAGATTTCTTGAGAATGTGATGAGATATTTTTGGTTCCATGACAAGTTTATTGGATGGGTTATGATTTGTGTCAGCAATGCAAGATTCACTATCAACATTCAGGGGTCAAATGAGGGCTACTTTGAGGGCAAAAAAGGTGTGAGGCGGGGTGACCCGATGTCACCCTTCCTTTTTGTTTTGGCCATGGAATTTTACTCTAGGATGATGAGGAAAACTAGCTTTGCTACTGGTTTCAGTTATCATCCTAAATGTGTTAGAGCCAAGTTGACACATATTTGCTTTGCTGATGATTTGTTGGTTTTTGTGAGAAGAGATATTAGAGCTATTCAGCTAATTGTTGACTGCCTTGACAAATTTGCTTCAATGTCTGTTATACGCCAATCCCAACAAGACCAATATCTATTTTGGGGGAGTTTGAGATGATGTTAAGGCTATGATTCTGGAGAGTACTGGATATAATGAAGGTGCAATGCCCTTCAAGTATTTGGGAGTCCAACTTTCAGCTACCAGAGTTACTATCAACATGTGTCAACCCCTGATTGATTGTGTGAGAAGCAGAATTCATCACTGGTCTAATAGCTTTCTTAGCTATGCTGGGAGAATTCAGTTAATTAACTCGGTTATATTTGGCATCCAAGCTTACTGGGGAGGCAGTGTTTATCATTCCTCAAGCAGTTATTAACAAAATCAATGCCATGTGTGCTGAGTTTTTGTGGGGATGTAAACCTGGAACAAGGAAGCTCACTTTCTACACCTGGAAGGCTATATGCATACAACACTCTGAAGGAGGATTGAATGTCAAGGAGTTGATTGCTTGGAATAAGGCTTTGTATACTAAATGGTTGTGGAAAATTCATCATCCATACCATTCTCTCTGGAAAGTATGGGTTCACAAATATCAGCTACAGCAAGGCACAATCTGGGACAAACAATGTAAAGCCAATGACTCTTGGCTTTGGAAGAAACTGATCCAGCTAAAAGAAGACTTACTCAGTAAATGTGGAACACAAAGCAATGCATAGAAACTCCTTGATGATTATACTGTGGCAAATAAGCTTCAGATGCACAAATTATATGATTTCTTCAGACGCAAAGGAGATATATTTTCGAATGAGAAGATTGTGTGGGAGAAACTGGTCATGCCTAGGCACAGAGTCATTGCACTTATGGAAATACTTGGAAAGTTGAGTACTTAATCTTCACAAAAGAGGGTTCCAAATTGTGAATAGGTGTGCCTTATGCCTTCATGATCTAGAATCTGTTGATCACATGTTCTTCAACTGTGAGATGGCTCATGAAGTTTGGAGCAAACTCTTTCATTGGTTAGGTATACATCGAAGACCATTGTCCTTGAAGCATGAGATGAGATGGCTAAGAAACCATGCCAAAGGTAAATCCTCCAGAAGCAGAATGTGTAGAGCAGTCTTCCTAGCTACTATCTATGAGCTTTGGAAGGAGAGAAACCTCCGGGTATTTGGGGATCAAGTAAGAAGTGCATCACAGATTGTAGATAACATACAATACTACACGAGTACAAGATACTATGGACACTATACATAGCTGTTTGTTATTTGCCTTGTCTTTGTTTTCATGAGAAATTCACTCGGGTATGCCTGAGATTTTGATGTACTGAACTTGATCTATAGGGTGCTATTCTGGCATCCCTTGGAGAATGGAATGCAATGCTTACCATTTTCAAAAAAAAAATAAAAAAATACCAGTTACTATCAATGGAGCCCTTATATTCTTCATCTTCAATGTCATTCACAATGGATTTGAATCGGTAGAGAAAGGTCATAAATGTGAAGGATAGGAAAAAAAAAAAAAAGGAAATTGAAAACACTTTTTACAAAAAAAAATTGGGCTGGAATACGTTATTTCCCCTGATAATCGCCAATATATTATGGGTTAAAGGCACTTTGAAGATGTCAATTAAGAATATGCAGCTTCCATGTCAAGCACTAGCGTAATCCAACAAACATTAGAGGCAGGCCACCTTGGCTTAAATTCTACACAAAGTTGAATGTTTTCCCTCAACTATAGCCTATAAACATCAATATCTCCACCACCAAATCACATAACCAATATGATAAAATCGCAAAATTAGTGAAGGCCCTATTTGGAATGGTTGCCAGTTGTCAGTTTTCAGTCTTTTGGAAACTCAAAACCAGTTTTTGGAAACCACATTTTTTGGTTTTTGGTTTTCTATTGTCAGTTTTGAAAATGAAGTAGGGAACTGTAAGCACAAAAAAAATTCAACTTCGAATTAAAAATCGACAAAGAGTTGAAAGTTTTTCAAAACCAAAAACTGGCAACTGGCAACCACCACGAGCAGGGCCGAAATTTTTGAAGTCATACTTGCATTGGTTTGAGAGAGAGCAAAGATAGATGGAGGGATCCAAATGCTCAACCGCCATGGGCAGAAGATAGACAAATTGAGAGAAGAGTGTGAGAGAGAGAACTAGAAGGCTTAGGAGAGAGAGAGAGAGAGAGTTATCACTTGGGAGGATGAAGAGTGCGTTTTATTAGATCAATAATGTGTTTAAATAATGGATTTTCAATTAAGTCACTTACTAATTAGCATGGTTTTCCTTTTTGCTGGTCGCGAAATAGATAACATTAAGACTACAATTGCACCATGTTGAATCGAAAAATAAAAATTACACCATGCAGTATTTGTCAGACCACAATGGTACCATGTAGAATTTCCTTTTTTTTTTTCCATTAAAATCTTTTCCTCAAGTAATCCGAAAAGTACTGATTTAATTAAAATAATACCCAAAATATACCTAACATAAAACTAATTTCCAAACTATCGTCCATGTCAACGCGAGTGGACGGAGGCATGACGGTGTGAAAAATGCATGAGAGATGGCGTTTTCCCTAAAAAAGAAATGCCATCTTCTAGCCTAAGAAATGACACCACTTGGTCTAGTTATCATGGATTGGAGCGCTTGAGGACCACCTGTAGGTTATACATGACTCGATCTAATCAGCGGAATAATCATGTAAACAAGATCATACACACAACAACATATGAATCATAAAGATTATACCTTTGTAGCGAGAAAATCCACATAGTATCAATACAATGGATAGTAGGACCCCAAATGTTGTCCCTCTAACGAAAGTCCACCCGCCAAGGATTGATCACCAAACTCGATTGCTAGATCGACGAAGAGAACTCTAGTCTCACTTGGGCTATGAGAAACTTTAGAGAGAGAGGCTAGGTTAATTCTTATGGTTTCAATCAATGTTGAAGTATCTCATAAACCAACTCTAAGTAGGCTTAACTAGACAACCCTAGAGATATATGGAAACACTTGGTTTTCCATAATCTAATTACCCACATATGTGGCCCATGCCTCTAAGGCCATGTCACACCTTCCTCCTTTAATCTCCTTATGGGTTCTAAGCCCCAATTCCACATAATCAGTTTCCTTGACTTATGTGTGACTGTAATACCCCAAATTTTTAGAAAAATATTTTCCCATTTATTATTTAATTTCATTTATTGAAATTATTAGTTTTGAGTTTCAAAAAGGAAGAAAATTGTATTTTTGTTAATTTTCTTTTATTTTAGAATTGAGAATTGGGCCTTAGCTAGACTTCTAAGCCAAATAGAAAACTTGAGAAGGAAAAAGTAAACCCTCACAACTCCCTCAGCCTCACCACGTCCTTCACGTACAAAAAAAAGAGAAAAAAAAGAAACTGCTTTCTCTCTCTTCCTCACTCACGCTCTACTCTCTCTCTCTCTCTCTCTCTCTCTCGCCCTTCCCTTCGCCTGTACTTGCTCTGGCGACCAGCAAGTCTCGCCGGTGATCAACGACCAATCACCACCTCTTCACTCATGGTAATCTCTCCCTCCCCTTTTCTTAAGCTTGACAGTTTTTACTCTTGATTTTGGTTTTTGAAATAAACCATCATTTTGAGTCGAAATTTAATTATGAAAATTATTGGGTTCAATTATTTTGGATTAATTAGTTTGAGTGTGAATTCAGGTTGAATTCTGAATTTTCAGTTTGTGGGTAGTGATTTGGGAATTGTTTGATTGTTAATTAGGTTTGTTGGAGGAGCCTAGTAACCGAATTTGATCAGATTAGGCCGTAAGTTGCTTGGGAAAGGTAATACCTATGCATATCCTCTTCTTTTACCCCATTAAAATAGTTTTTCAGATTATTTGTAATATGAATAGTATAGAGATGATTATGATTTAAGAGTTCGTTATTTGGCGTAATTGATAAACGGTCATGTCAGGTTAGTAGTAAAATATGTTTATACATGGAATTGATTCAATCTGGCAATAACAGTGTTGTATTGTTATAGCGTGGAAATGATTTGAGGAGTACTAGCAGATTACTCTTGAATTTTGCTTGATCACATGTTTGGCTTCATGATTGATAGCAGTACAAGTACTGGATATGTATATGTGTGTGGTGTGGTGGCAAATATTGGCTTGTGAACATAGAAATTGGAGTGAATGTTTGCATAAATAGTTTTGGTGTGGTCATTGATTACTCAATGTTTGCTTAATTATTAATGATTAAACTTGAACAATTGAGGGTAAGATAGCTTTCGGGTTGGATCCCCTGAAGGTGAAGAACATAGGCATCCTTCTAGTAGAAGAACACATGGGGTTATGCCACCATGGAGGCAACTACTAGGTTATTTGACTTGATTTTGAATTCCTCCCTAACTGTAGAGCACATGAGGTTGCAGTTATCGTGGAGGCAGTTAGTGAGTGTCTTATTGATTACTAGTCTTCCTTCTAGTTGATGATCACACGGTTGCGACCGTGGAGGCAGTTAGGAGGGGTGTGCACACTAGGGAGTTGGCCATTTGAATTTGATATGATTTGTGATTTGATTTATAGAGGTTGCGATCTCTAGATCCGTTCTCTTCCCTCGAATGAGTTAAATAATTGATTAATGACTTTGAGTTATGGAAATATTGAATTGGTGTCGTGTGCTTGGATATGTGTATACTTGTGCTTGCAAATGAATTTCAATGTATTTCTAAATGAGGTAAGAAAATGAATTTGTATTTTACGGGATCGGGTTATATTACGCAGCTTTCGCTGACTTTTGTTTTCTTTTCCGTCTCAATTTTTGGATTGATGGGCTGTTATGATCTACTGGAAACACTGGGGAGCAGATAGCCTATGTTTTCGATGAGGAGCAGACTCATTGTTTACTGGTTGATGTGAGGATTTCGCATGCTTCCGGACTAGTTAGTTGGTTAATTAGAGTTGCTTTGAAGGGGATATTGTCTTATTGTTTAGCTTAATCTTATTTATTACTCCCCCCGTCCATCTCAAATGTTGTCAAACCACCTAAAATTTTGTCCATCTCAAATGTGTCAAACAAATTTTATCCCATATACTTCCCAATAATACCCCTCCACTATAAACCAAATTATATAAAAAATTCAACAACAAACCCACTTATCAATTTAAAATTAATTTATTTCACTCACCCTATCTTTATTCTATCTATCTCTCTCTACCCACTATCTATATTTTAATGTTATCTCTAAAGGGCAAATTTGGAAAAAACACCCCTCATTTTTTCCTTCTTAATTTCTGTGCAAATTTGGTTTGACAACATTTGAGACAGAAGGAGGGAGTATTATTTAATTGGGTGTATTAACTAGACAACATAGTTTCATTTGAGTTTTGTTGGGTTTGGTTGAGCTATTTAGCCTTACGCTGATTCATACGAGTTGGCGTGCCGGTAATACCCTGGAGTTGTTTAGGATTGTTGGATTTTATTATTATGGATTTGTATTTTGAATAGGTTTTAAAAGTATAATTTTGGGATGTCCATATTTCAAAGGAAACTCTGCCGGATTTTAAGTTTGGATTTATTTATTTAGATTTATTTATTGTTAGAAATTCCAGGGTGTTACAAGTTGGTATCAGAGCTTAGGTTGGGTTGGGTTGGGTTTAACGCAAGGATATTCATATCCTAGCGTTGTCGGGTGAAATTAGGTTAAAAATGATTAATTCAAGACTAGGATGTAGGTGTTATAAAAATGGCAAAGCCGTGAGAGTTGAGTAGTTTATTCGAATAATTAGGTGATTTTCGAAGTACTCTGGCTATGTGTACTTATAATGTGTTGTCCTTTATTGGATGTGCTGTTACTTTATTTTGATCGAGTTATTGAATTCCTTATTTTTTGAACTTGATTGGCAATTTATTACTACTGATTTTCAGTATTGGATATTGCAAATACTTGACTGACTATGAACAAATGAGACAAGCCTTGATGGTGATTTGAATGTGTTTTCAGAATGACATGTGATTTGACCTTGTATGACCTTGCGTGACTTATATATGAAATCTAGTGAGTAATATACGAGTTTAGCTAGTGATTGAGATGAAATGTGAATGTGTTAGTGGTGGAAACACTGAGTTATATGATACAATGTTTAAACTTTGAATGCGTGACTTCTCCGCTGTATACCGTCGCACTAGATCACAACTTAGACCAGCTATGGCCAACCCAGACATGAATGCTATCCTTCTACAGTTTGCCCAGTCCCAACAAACTATTGTCACTGCAATACAAAATCAAAACGTAATGATACAAGAGCAGAACAACAATAGGAAAGTGGAGACCCCTGGTTCAATTTCCAAGAAGATTAGATCCCACCAACCCCCTACCTTTGATGGTCAAGAGGACCCGATATTATTGGAGAATTGGATTCGAGATATAGAGAAGATCTTCACGGTTATGGGATGCCCGGAGAATCAGAAGATAGATATTGCTGTGTTTTACTTGAAAACCGAGGCTGACAATTGGTGGACCCACAACCGAGCTATCTTGAGGACTCAAGAAGGGTTTAATTAGGATAGGTTTAAGGATAGTTTGAGAAATAAGTTCTACCTAGAATATTTAAAGGATCAAAAGTATTCATAGTTCTTGCACCTGAAGCAAGGTCGATATACATTGCAGGAATATGCAACTAAGTTTAACGAGTTGGCTCGATTTGCTATGGAGTTAGTACCCAATGAGAGAGCTAAGGCCAAGAAGTTCTCTAATGGGCTTAACTTTCAAATTAGGAAGGCTTTTGGAGGAGCTACTTTCGACACTTTGCATAAAGTATACAACCGTGTTTGCACCTTTGCTGGGATTCAGAAGGAGGAAGAAGAAGTATTTGGGAGGAAGAGAAAGTTTGATAACAATCAAGATGGAAATGATAAGAAGGGTCGATACCAGGAGGAAACCAAAACCAGAAGTACTATGGTAATAATGAAGGTAACAACAATAATCAAGATTAGAATGCAAACAAGTCAAGTTCCAACCAGCAGGTAAAGACCTACAATTGTAGGAGATGCGGAAACAACCACCTAGGCCTCAACTGTAATGGTGAACCTGCTATCTGCTATGAGTGTAAGGAGCTTGGACACAGGTCTTTTGAGTGTCCTAAAAGACAAAGTGGACAAGGTAATGCTTCTCGCAATAGTGGTGCTACTGGTTAGTGGAATAATCGTCAAAACAACCAAGGACAATTTAAGAGCAATAATTCGGGGTTTAAGTCTAATAATGGAGCTACCAGGGCTCAAAATGTGAATAAGAATAACAACAATAGTGGGCAAGCTGCAAACGCCAATCGAATTGGAGGCAATGGACGGATTTATGTTATGAATCAAACAGAAGCAAATCATCTCCAGGACATAGAGGATGGTAATGTCGTTGATTAATCACACTACTAATTAATGAGTATGGTTTTATGTTCTAGTTTCAAGGTTGATAAGCTTAGATGGACTTCCCTTACTTGTTTTGTGATAAGCTAGTACTAACATCGTTTCGGGGACGAAACCATCTTAAGTGGGGTGGAGTGTGATACTAACTTTGTTGTGTGTAATTGCATGAATTCTTGTTGATTTACTTTTATGGACAAAATTCTTTTAACGGAGGTAGGATATAATACCCAGTTTTACTCTTTTGTTTCGAAAGAATTAGTTTCAAGTTTCGAGGACGAAACTTCTTTTAAGGGGTAAGATGTAATACCCCAAATTTTCAGAAAAATATTTTCCCATTTATTATTTAATTTCATTATTGAAATTATTAGTTTTGAGTTTCAAAAAGGAAGAAAATTATATTTTTGCTAATTTTCTTTTATTTAAGAATTGAGAATTGGGCCTTAGCTATACTTTTAAGCCAAACAGAAATCTTGAGAACGAAAAAGAATTAAACCCTCACAACTCCCTCAGCCTCACCACGTCCTTCACGTACAAAAAAAAAAAACTGCTTTCTCTCTCTTCCTCACTCACTCACTCACGCTCTACTCTCTCTCTCTCTCTCTCTCTCTCTCTCTGTCTCTCTCTCTCGCCCTTTCCTTCGCCTGTACTTGCTCTGGCAACCAGCAAGTCTCACCGGTGATCAACGACCAATCACCACCTCTCCACTCGTGGTAATCTCTCCCTCCCCTTTTCTTAGGTTTGACAGTTTTTACTCTTGATTTTGGTTTTTGAAATAAACCCTTATTTTGAGTCGAAATTTAATTTTGAAAATTATTGGGTTCAATTATTTTGGATTAATTAGTTTGAGTGTGAATTCAGGTTGAATTCTGAATTTTCAGTTTGTGGGTAGTGATTTGGGAATTGTTTGATTGTTAAT
>BSSO01006411.1:0-11976 GCA_030267885.1 Mesembryanthemum crystallinum
CCACATCACCACCTCTTTCTTCCATTCTCTCTTCCCCTCTTACGTCTCTCTCTATCTCTCACATTCTCTTTGTTTATTATTTGCCCAAAATGGAAAGTTATGTTGCCCAATAGGTTTGTTCCATTCTCAATCATTTAGCCTCACATGCTTCTCTTCTCTCACACTCTCTAGCCGTCTCTCTCTCTCTCTCTCTCTCGCTCTCTCTACTTCTCTTCACTCTTTTCCCCTCAATTCTCATTGGTTAGGTTACAAAGTATGTTAGCTTTTTAGGTCTAGAATAGTACAATAATCCCATGCTTTGTTAGCTAGATTAGGGTAAAGTATCACTAGGTTTGCATGGCTAGTTTTTAGGGTTCAATTTCCCCTACTTCTCCCCTTGTTCTACGTGTGCATGTATGGGTGTATGTATGGGTGCTTTGCATCATGCAAGTGTCTAGATTAGTGGTTGTGTTACTTAGATAAAGTTTAGGTAATTAGTGGGTCATTAGTTAGGTGATGTTTGTGGTGTTAGTGGGTTATGTTGGAAAAAATGAATTGAATCAATTTTTTTGTTAGATGGTTAGCTAATTAGGTGAAGAAAGTTTATACGTGTATTAGTGCATGGTGTATATGTGGGTGTATGCGTGTATATGTGTATAATGGTTAGTCTTAATTTTTTTTTTTAAAAAGTTAATAGAGGTTAAAAATCCGATGTGTTACACCAGCATAGTAATTTCGATTGCAATGAAGATGGCGCTCCTTCATCTTAGGAGCCTCTTCAATGAAGCCTCCATCAACAATATTGTGGATTTAATTAATTCCCATAATAGTGCAAATATGGGCCCCACGCTCAACCATCTCAGTATAATGGTTTGGAATGTCTGCAGTGCCGGAAGCAAGGAGTTCCTCAACACCATTAAAGAACTCATTAGACTTTATGACCCAAAAATCCTGGCCCTTGTTGAAACCTTTATTATTGGTGACCATGCTGATAGAGTGTGCAATAAATTTGGCTTTGATGGCAAAACCCAAGTTGAAGTTAAAGGCTTTTTGTGTCGAAATTTGGCTTCTTTGTAGGAGCGAGGTCACAATTACACCCATATCACTTCACCCGCAACACATACAGTTGAAGGAAATCGCAAAGGCGAAACTCGTTGGATTTTCTCAACTATCTATGCTAGCCCCAACACCACCCGAAGACATGACCTCTGGTACCATCTTCGTGACATTGCCGATTCTAACAACCTGCCTTGGCATCATGCTGGCTACTTTAAGGAATCTAGGTCGCTGGATGAACACATGGGCAATTCGGATGACATGATTCGACGGTGTTGCTACTTCAACCAGTGGATCAATGAAATGGGCTTCGTCGAACTTAACTTCTTAGGTCCAAAGTACACTTAGGCCCAAGGTAACACCCCGGAGATGCGAACGTGTGCACGCCTCGATAAGGCCCTTTGCTCGCTTCCTTGGCGAGAGGCCTTTGAAGAGGCATCAGTTTGTCACCTCGCCGCCAACCACTCGGACCATACTTCGCTCCTCATTACTCCTCATGGCTTCGTCCCCATCTCAACCCGAAACCGTCCCTTTCGATTTCAAGCAGCATGCTTACTTCACGAAGCCTTTGACAATTCTTACAGCCCACTTGCACGACTTTCTTATCCTTCCAGAGGCTCTTGATAAATTAGCCGAGGAACTTATGGATTTGAATCGTGAGGTTTTTAGGAATCTCTTTCGAAACGAGACGCATACTTGTGCCCAACTTGAGGGAGTACAGACAAGGCTTACGGACAACCCCAACCGCTACCTTTTGCTTATAGAGAAACAACTTCAAAAGGACCTTGACACCATTCTTGAATAGATTGATTTATTTTGGATGCAAAAAGTAAGGGTGGACTAACTTTACGATGGAAACGCAAACAAAATACTTTCACACTCACACCACCATGAAGAGGAAATACAACCACATCATCGAGGGGTTACAAGATGAATCGGATCGTTAGATTTGGGACCCGGAGGAACTTAAAGCTATGGTAGTTCGGTACTTCACGTCCCTTTACTCAGACGACAACCCACCACATGTCCCAAGACTTCTGCCCTGAAATCTTTCCCGCCCTTGTCCCTGGAGGAGCACGCAATGCTGCCGCTCCCTTTACGGCTTAAGAAATCAAAGGGCACTTGACACCATGAGCCCGTATAAAGCTCCCGGCCCCGGCGGTTTCCAAGCGGTTTTCTTCAAAAAGAATTGGGCCATCGTGGGTAACAATGTGTGCAACCTCGTCAAAGATGTCCTCCATGGCGCCCTCCTCCCCAAAAATTTGAATGACACCATGACAATTCTAATTCCTTAGGTGGAGAACCCACAAAAGGTTAACTTTCGACCCATTAGCCTTAGCAGCATGGCTTTCAAACTCATCACCTAGACATGTCAATAGGCTCAAAGACATTCTCCCTAACGTCATCTCACTATACCAATCAAGTTTCGTGCCGGGACGCCGAATCACTGACAACATCGCCATTCTACAAGAAGTCCTCCACGCCATCCGAACGAAAGGCAAAAGTACCCCTCTCATGGTAGTCAAGGTGGATCTTGAGAATGCTTATGACCGAATCCGGTTGCCCTTCATTAGCGAAACTCTCATGGAGCTCGGTTTGCCTCAAGTTTTGGTTGAGATAATCATGAACTATATTAACTCTTGTTCTATAAGAGTTATATGAAACAGGACATTAATTGACATTTCTCACCATTGAGGGGAGTACTGCAAGGGCACCCACTGTCGCCCTACATTTTCGTCCTTTGTATGGAGAGATTGTCCCACCTAATATCTGCAACAACTATTGCGGGGGAGTGGCGCCCTATTAAAGCTAGTCCAAACGGCCGAGACATTACACATCTATTCTTTGCTGATGACTTGGTTCCCTTCGGGGAAGCCTCAATCCACCGAGTCGAGGCAATCTCACACTGCTTGACAGATTTTGTGTGGCCTCGGGTCAGCGGGTAAGCTTCCCTAAATCCCGTGTGTTATTCTCGGGGGTTGTCGCTATACCTATTGCAAAGGAGATTAGCGCCCGACTTCGTATCCTCTTAACTGCTGACTTGGGGAAATATTTGAGCGTGCCAACTCTTTCTGGACGAGTCACTAGGAGGACATATTAATATGTGGTCTACAAGGTTAACGCCCGACTATCGGAATGGCAGGCAAAGTATCTATCTTTTGCGGGAAGGATCACCCTAACTCAGTCAGTTATATCCTGCCTTCCCAACTACACTATACAAACGGCCATTCTATATCAGCAAAAACTATTTGATAGGTGATGGAGTTTGTTGCTGGACCATTATTATAGGCTGGAACCGAACTTGAAATTAATTATGTACATTTACCATTTTGGAATGATCAATATTTAATTAAGAAAAGCTTCGAATTACTCAAATCAAAATTAATTTTTTTTTTTTAATGTTTGAAATACTTGGCCCGAGTTAAATCGAGCATAACACAAACTCAACTCGAACCGAGCTCAAGCCTTAAGGTTTTTTGCTCACTGAACTACAGAAAATCTTCCCAAACCAAAGATGGCTTAGACTAAACTCAGCATAGTTATGCCCCTTGATCAACCAAACATCTTCTACGCAACAAGTAGGCTACACACATTCACCATCTTTTATGCAAACCAACGACAAGCAAAAGTTAAAGGCCCTGCATTATGAAAGGGGTTGCAAAAACTACAGAATACGAGAAACACTTAATAATCATCCTCAGTCCTCGCCTACAAGAACCATTTGTAATTAATCTAGTTAGGACAGGAAAATATCATTTGTTTGATCCCAGTTGTAGCTTCTAGGGTGTCAAGCTTGTGTTTTACAAAATTCTAGTGCTGGAGAGAGTATGTTACAAAGATCTCATGGAGATATTAAGCAGTGAAGCTAACAACAATTGCATGAACAGCGCCTTCACTAGCACATCAATCTCCAGATATGTAACAGCGTTAGCTCTATAGAGAGAGATCATTAGTTATGTACTCGATGGAGACCATGGCAAATTTTAGTCTTCCTCGTCTGATTGCAAAACAGGAAGAATGCTCAAGGCAGACGAGCCAAGGTGAATGCCACGAACAAAGCCACTATATGCTGTCTTAATCTTGTGACAAAGGAGCAAGATTGAATCCCACAGTGCTGTCCTTCCCTGAAAGTAGAAAAATAGAACCCTGAGTGCTAAGATTTGTGAAATGAATCCAGCTCATTAAAGAACAGTGTATACATCATAATGCTGACGGGAGGGATTAAAAAAAAGAAGAAAAAAGACCAAAAAAAAGACCAAAAGTAAATATTTTAACAAAGGTGTATTCGCGAACTGACGAAAGAGACAAGCTAGGAATCCATGCAACAATCACTACATTAAACCAGAAAAGCTGTGGACAATGTTTTGATAAAACATAAATATCAATGAAATATCAATCACCTGAAGACAGAACTGCAGCCTTTTATCCCAGTATATCGCAAATAGCGGGGGGTTTTGCCGTCCAATGACTAATACACAGGCTCCAGGATGAAGCGCAGTGGGGAACGTTGATATACAGGCTATATACTTTTCCGGGAACCTTTCCTTAGGAGGCAAAACTCCCAGGAATAAAGGATTCTTGCTTGACTGAGCTCCAGAATATGATGAAGGATCAGCATGTAGCAGCCACTTTGGATACTCCAAGAAAGCACAAAATAGATATAAAAGCAAATGAGAGTCGGAGGGAAGCTCAAGGCTCCACTTCTTCTTCGCTTTATCAGAAGACTCCTCGTTTCGCATGTACTCGTAATTCTTCAAGCAAGTTCCTCCAGCCAGTTCTATGAACATTCCGAGAAGTAGAAAATCAATTAAGGAAAATTTGCTCTATGTAGCATTCTAAAAGTCTGATGACAATAATAGAATATAGTCAATACACAACAAATACAACAGGTACCTTTAATCCTGTGCACTGTATATTCAGCAGGAACAATACTTTGTGGTAACAAACCCTTGACTAATTCTCCTTTTGTCAAAGCAAGCAGCCTTTGGTGTTCAGTGATGGCATCCACACATTCCTGTACCATATTAACAAAGGCAGCTTGCTGTGGGTTTTGCTGCTGATTCGCTGAGGTCACACTCTCTGCAAAAAAGAGAAGATTAAAGAGCTACGACCAGTGTCCACTGATGGTAGAAAAGAGGAATAACAGTACAGCAAGAATGCTTACTGGTAGAAGCATCTAAAGCTTGGATAAGATAAGCCCGTAACTGATGAAGAAGCCCGTCTTCATCGGGTGTAAATGCTGGCTGCCATTCTTTAGCATGGTCCATAGCAGACACGGTGGAAACATTTCCAACACCGGAGGAATCACAACCTACTGGACTCACTGTAATCGACACACCTAGTTTAGCAGCTGCTTGCATTACCTAAAAGTAGCAAGACATTGTTCACAAAGACAGGTCAGAGAGAGTTCAAATCTGACACAAGATGACAGAGCAAACCGTTGAGGGGGCACTTCGGCATGGAGAAGAAACTTTTAAACAAAAGAAGTTCCTGAAATTGTAGAGAATCCCAGCCAGGCAATTTAAGCAAGAATTGAAAGCAACCAAACAGCCCAAAATACTCCATCTATTAAAGTTCATTAGGTAGTGATTGGTATGAAAGAAAACCTAGTCACCTACATGTTAGGAATCATGCCAAATATGCCAAGTTGGTCCAGGAGGGTTGGGACAACGTCAAGAGTCTCGGAATGAGGCAAAGAACTGCGTAGCTCTGGGAAGCTATGCTGGCGGTCACTGGACATGGTTGTGTCCAGCCCTGTGGTCAGATTTTGGGTTTCTACCCTGGAACATGGTTGGGCCACACAGCCGTGTTCCACGGCCTAACTCAAGATGCATGCTAATTGGGCTTCTTGTCTGTTTTTGTTCAAGCTAGGATATATGTTAGTTTCCTATTATGTACCAACCTAAATTGTTTCTAAGAAAATGGTAGTATTTGATGGTAACTAAAGTACATTTCTATGTTGTTTGGGGAATCTAGAGTAATCCTAGATGAATTGTAATCCCTAGTGGGAAAGGATTAAGAAAGGTTTAAGGCTTATAAAATAGGAACCTATAGGCCAATGTCGATCTCGTTTTTTACACCAATTTCCAGAACACTACATTATTAGCACAGCTTCAGGATTATAGATAAGAAAACAATTTTTCGTCAAAAACTACCATAAGTTTCCCACTTTTGTGGGAAACTACCTTTTAAATTTCTTTTTGGGAGAACATATCTTTTATGAGTTAAATATTTGTAAAAGACTACCATTTAACAGATTTAGAGCTGGTGTTAAGTTTTGTTACTGTTTGGAATGGTTTGACGTTTTTACCCCCACTTTCACCCTCTTTTGATCTCCTAAACCTTCCCTCACCATTGCTCTTCCTCACCAATAAAGTACAACTCTCTTTCTTTCTCTGTGCAACATCTTTGGCTCTGTCTATAACATTATCCCCGTCTCTCTTTCTCTCTGTTTCGTGCAATGAGGCCCAACTCTCTTCCTCCAAATCATTCCAAAACTCTAAAACAACTAGCTCCCCTTCTAGATATGGAAATTCCAATGACAGAGGTACACAAGTAGAGAGAGTCAAATATGTAGTCATCCTGGAAGATCTCACATATATGCCATTCAATGGAAGCAATCTGAGGCCAACTTCTATGTATTTGGCCATTACAATGTAATTTGACCACACAGAAAAGCAAACATTTTCTTTCTATGTTAAAGGTACACGGGGAATTCTAAGTCCAATAGAAATCGAAAGTTGCACATACAAGAAACTGCTAACATGCAAACTTGTCATAAATTATAAATAAGTCAATTGATGATGCATCTAACCACTTTCTCTAACTATTCAATCGAAACATATCTCTACAGATTGCACCATAACTCATCCTCGCAATCCAGATTTTCAAGAGCCTGCTTCTGCTTCAAAAAGCTTGAGCGGTTTCGTGTTTATTGAAAGATTGGGCTGGTATTTAAACTGCATGGGCAATCAGAGTCAAAATATAGGGTTTTGATGGGGCAGGGAAACAAGAGTTGATTGAATTACATGGCTCATGAAAGGATATGAGAGAGTTCGGCAATAAGTTAGGATTAGGGATTATGTGTTGTGCAAAGCAGTTCCCAAGTCTGGCATCATCAATGAGAAGTTAAACCACTAGCGGGGGTGCATATTGGAAACTTTTGCAGTGGCGAAGTCATCATACTGTCAACAAAAATAATTCAGGGAATCAATGGTGGAGATGATAATTTAGAATGGAGGGGTAAATTTGTCTTTCCGGACTTGATTTAACACCATTAGTTGGAAATCTGTCAATTGGTAGTCTTTTGCAAACTTTTAACTCATATAAGGTAGCTTTTCGCAAAAAACAAGTTTTAAAAGGTAGTTCCCCACAAAAAGTGGGAAACTTAAGGTAGTCTTCGACAAAAAATCCATAAGAAAATAATGTATTTCCAAATGAAACAGAACTCCTTCATTATGCACTTGAACTAATTAATAATAATACAGAAAAGAACATTCTAACCATACCAAGAAACATTCAGGCCAAAATAAGCATTGTTTAACATCTACAAACTTCATCATAACCCATAATTTCCTCCAATTAAATTTCAATGGCTGACAGATAGCACATAGAAATGGAGTGAATTAGAAAATATCACAAATTAAATCATATTAATCAGAGTCACTTTTCAGGTCAGCAATTGATGACATGCCTAGAAAATACTGAAATAACTGAAAGTGAAACAATAAAATTCTAATTCTCTGCAGGAAACAATATTCACAACAGTAGTCATATATGGAAGCTGAGAATGTATGAGAAAGAAAGTTATCTAAACAAACCTTGATATGACTATTTTCAATTTTACTAAGTAGAGGGCTCAGTAAAACAGAAGAAAACCATTGTCGAAGATGGTCTCGCCACTCTTCAATCTGGGGGTAGATGCCTAGTTGCTCAAAAGCTTCAATAGACTCTTCCATTGACATGGGAGAAGGAATGTCAGCTTCTCCTTTTTTAGGAGGTGTACTGTACTTCTGAGAACTAGGTGACATCCTTACAGGCCTCAAGGGTGTTGTCCTTGTTGTGCCTGATGTATTAGCTGAGCCAGAAATCGTACTAGGACTACTTATGTTGAAACCATTTCTGGTAGGAGGTGGAGTTGCCAATTTCTCTGCTGACTCAGTGATTTTTTTGTCCACATCTGCTAGGAAGTGTTCAAGCTCTTGCTCTGTTAATATCTCTTTGGCAGGAGAAGACCGCTTGTTTGACCAAGGTGTTGAGACCAACTGATCTAAAACAGGTGAAGTCTGGACAGATGGAAACTGAGAAGAGGGAGGAGACACAAGATAACTAGGAGAAGATGATGGTTTTGATGGGACTCCAAAAGATATACTCTTTGGGGCAGTGGTGCTAGATTTGTCAGAACCAAAACGAGATGGGCTCCTTAAATTTGTAGCTGAAGGATGAAGTGGAAAGAGGGCATCAGAAGTAGTTGATGGTGCTACTGGTTTGGATATTGGTGGTTTTCTGGACGGTTCTGATATGACCTTATCTGGCTTTGTCTGTATTCCTAGGAGACGTAATTGATGAGTTGAAAGGCAAGTGTCAACCTTGGTTCCATTTGGGGCAGATGTAGCTATAACACCGGTTGTGATTTTAGTTCTCCTGAGGGCAATTACTTTCAAAAGGGCAGCAGATGCTCCAATGAAAGCTAAGCCAACCAACACCTCTGTTACCTTGGTGATAAGATCTGTGACATAACAAGTCAACAAAGTGTTAGATGTTTTCTATCAATTATAAAGGGGATCTATACACAAGTGGAAATTAGACTAACAGAGAAATACTTACAAGCGACCTCTTCAGATAAAAACTTCAACTTAAATTTGTAGATGAGGCTATTTTCTCTGCAATCCCACAAATTAAGCAACAAGAAAGGAAGGTCAGATAAGCAGGTTTAAAACCATTCTTCCACGTAACATTAATCATAAGTCACCTCCTCCCAACCCATCATCCCCCAGGTCTGGAGCCTTATGGATAAAATGATTACTCTTTATTAACTAGAACAAGCCAAACCACAGTTTTAGTGAACAAAGCATCTCAGTCAGACAAGGGAAATTTAATAAACAAGAGCTTGCTGATTCTTATTTATTTTTTTGAAAAGAGCTTGATGATTATTAGATTTTACTAAAAACTAACAAATAAAAGGCTTCAACTACTATTTCCCATAAATGCCAAAAGCTTTGGCCATTGCTATATCATATGTCTAGCAACATGTAATCAGATATTTTAGCATGCCTGTCCATCCAAAATAGTGCATCGAGGGGAAAAAGGAAGCAACCTTCCTATCAATATTTTTGTCCTCCCCAAGGTCCCAAACCTTCTTCGGCAAAGATACATTTATTTGTTTTACTAGTTTACACATTACACACAAACCATTTAACCAAACCAGCAACCAAGTGCATGAAAAATGTTATGATTAAAAATGGATCCATCCATATGCTACTTCACATCAAATACGCGTGTAAGGCACCTTACTGAGACATTTCAGTCTGTTATAACAGTCCAAAAAGTTCTCACCAATTACTATTAGTTACAATACTACTTTAACAGACAAATTACCTTTTGTACCCTTCTATCAGCCCAATAACTAGAATCAAGCAAACATGCACCTATGCAAATCCCATGAGGTTCTCTTCAGACATGGAATTGCTAAAAGGCAAATTTCCATTTCAGTAAAATACACAAAGATAGGAGCATTAAAACTAACTGTGGTTAAATAATTGGAATAGAGACCTTTGGAGCAAAAGTGTTCCAACATGCATACCCCCTTACCAATTTTTTGAGAAAGAGAATTAAGACATGTGAAATGAGTATTCAGTGTTTGAATCTGCCATCTAACCCGTCCAATCCATTGCATTCAAGGCCATATATCTAGTCTAGTCACTCTGTCAAATGGACATTGGAATTGAATAGTCTCACCATACTTGTTGACCTATTGGATGAGTTGTGAGACACCATATGATCAAAACCTAAGCCTCCCTCTATCTTAGGACTTCAAATCTCTTGATAGTCCAACTCAGCATGTGATCTTCCCTCTCCTCACCATCACTATGTAATGAAAAAGATATCTAATTCTCTCAATGTCTCGGTAGCACCAAAAGGCTTACAAACAAACAAATAATTGACGAGTGTGAGGCGAGGAGGATTTTAAAGACATATTTCAATGTTAATAGTCTTCTCTAATCTCTCTAAATGTGAAGTGATCATTGATCAACCCATCTAGCATTTGTAAGAGAATCCAAGGCGTCATAGCCACATATCAGGGATTATCACCAGGCAAAAGCTCAAGATAATAAAGAGGCCAAACATAGGTAGCACAAGCTGCCATGAGCACAAAATTGATATGTCATTATCACGTGGAAAAACTTGAACAAAGTGAGGATCTCTTCCGACTCTTCACATCGAATTAATCCCACCTCAATCACATCATTTCCCTCCTGTTTGAGAGCATCATACCAAGTTCATCAAGAGCCACGAAGATCTACAGAATCAGCGAAAGCAAAGCCCTTAGACTCAAGCTTGGTTTTAAAAAAGCATGCGTCAAGCACGCTAAAGCATGAGGCAAGCTGAGGCAGATCACCCCAGGCAAAGGGATGTCCAAGGGGTGCACGGAGGCACATGCCTCAAGCCGAATATATTGCTGAAGCAAAAGAGACCACTGGGAGGAAACTCAAAACCCTACTAACCATAACCTAAATCTCACACCCCTTCAGAAAGAATCAAAAGAGAGGCGATCGATTCGCTAGAGAAGGTCTGCACACAAGTAAAATCTTCTCCCCTTTGATTTCCTCTCTCTTAATTATCTTGCACTATGAATGCAATAACTCTTGAGCTAATGCCCATGAGGTACAGCTCCCACAACTACAACCCCTAATTTCGTTCTACGCCAGGAATATGACATCTTACCTACAATATTGAATTTTCTGAGCTAGGATTCACCACCCATTTGCCCATAGCATAGGATCTTACAATCAAACCAGGTTAAATATATGATTATTAGCAGAGCAGACTTAGAGAACACTCAATGCAAATACAGTTCCATTTCTGCTATACCAAATCACCAATAAATTTTTCACAATTCATAACCTCTCTCGTTAAAAATCAACTACCTCCAGAACAGCAAGCAATGCCTTTCAAATTTCAATATATGGTGTGGCTTGATTGTAACTGACTACTCCAGAATCATACATATAAGCTCATAACAACTAAGCTCAAAACCCTAAATAGTAATTTGCAAAAAAAGAAAAAAATTGACGAATCAAGAAACGACATCCGATAGAGTGTGAGAGTGAGTACCTGGAAGAGAAAGCGAGGGCGAAAGCAGAAGCCAAGGAGAGAGAGAAGAGGAGGAGGAAAGAAGAGGTCGAAGGGCGGAGGCTGGTGGCGGTTAGGGCCGCATCAATGGCGGGATTCTGGTACACAGCGAACTTTGCAGGTTTCGGAGGCGACGATGTCTGGCAACCTCTGGTCGCCATTGATGAGGGAAGAAAAGTAGCCGTTGGGATTGGGGATTTCTCAAGTCAGATGGTGAGTGTTGTGGCTTTCATCACCATTGATGACGTCACCTGCTCAGCTTCGCACACAGAGATTGCAAGAATGGAGAGGAGGCGAGAGTGGAGTAGTAGGA
Source organism: Mesembryanthemum crystallinum (assembly GCA_030267885.1). NCBI lineage: Eukaryota > Viridiplantae > Streptophyta > Magnoliopsida > Caryophyllales > Aizoaceae > Mesembryanthemum > Mesembryanthemum crystallinum. The sequence goes on from BSSO01006411.1 coordinate 11,702, forward strand.
GTAGAGGGGGGAATTAGGGAAGGGAAGGATGTAGTAGGCTATTCAACAAGTTCAAATATGACCACTTGCATATACTCCCTCTGTCCTTCAATAAACTTTCCAGTTTCCTCATTGATACGTCCATGAATAAACTTTCCAATCCTTTATTTGGCCAATAATTGTCACACATGTTACAAAAATAACCCTCCTTATATTTGCATCTAAAACTTTATTCCCTCATCTTTCACTTTATATAAGGGGTAGAAAGTAATTTTGCCTCATCCTTGGTATGTGTG
>BSSO01006412.1:0-11976 GCA_030267885.1 Mesembryanthemum crystallinum
AAAATAAGGAAAAGTTAACACCGTTTGGGGTTTAGCTGTCAAGTGGTGGTCTTCTACAATGTTGGCCAAAGTAAAGGTAGTTTTTGGCAAAAAATAAAAAAGTAGGTAGTTTTCCACAACTTGAGCCAAATTATAGGTAGTTTTCGGTAAAAAAATCCTACTTTTTAAGAGAACATATTTCGTCTTCCCACCAAGACAAACTAGTGGAATACTACCCCAAACACACTTGAAATCTCCCCGCGCTGGAGAAAGAGAGAGAAATTCAAGAATGGCGTCGACCTCTGCTGCTCGTGCCGGCGATGGCGTTTCTCGAATCAGAAGCGCAGCTGCTACTTTGGCAACCGATAATCAACTCATCACTGTAATTTGCCTTCTATCCCTCACTTTGATCCTGAATTCATAAAAATTCTCTTTTGATTATCATTCATTAATCAATTAAAATTGTCCCCTTTTCAGGATATTCGTAGGGCAATATCTACAATGAAGGAAGTCGCTGTGGAAATGGAGAAACTAAATCGAACCCACGAGGTAATTCCCAGAAAAATAAAAACCCTACTTTTTTTTTCTTTTTGGTGGGTGGAAGTTGAAGTATCCAAATTAATTTTCTATTTGTATGATTTGTTCTTCTTTTGGGAAGTGCATGAAATGGGTTAACTTTTTTTTTTTTTTTTGTTTATTGCAAAGGGGGTAGATTTTGTGTTGAAAGCAAAGGGTGATAGAACAAAAGCATGTTTTTGACTTGTTAGCTGGAGTAATTATTTGTTTAAAGTTTGTGATTTTGATATGATACACCCATTTGCTTGAAATGCATAATAGTTCGCCTCACTCTCACCATAATTGTCTCATTTCTAAGGATGGTTTTATGAATTAGTTATTTGGGCATTGAATATAACAATTTCCGGTAAGGTTGCATACATCTAGATCCACATGCCACCGTACATGTGACATTTGCGAGAGGCATTGGGTTAATTTGTTGAGATGGTGTGTAAAACCAGGCAGCTAAGATTTTTTTAGATAAGATATAAAGTTGTATTAATAAGGCTGAAAAATGCAACTAGGGAGGACAAGCTGTCCGCCAACAATGAGTATTAAAAGTTAGGCCAGTTCTTCTGGACTTCAGAGTTTGAATATCTTAATATCTCTTCTGCTGTAGCCCATATAGAGGGTAAATAGGTGAGTCAGTGAGGAGAAGCTCAGGTGACAAATTGATGGTAGATAAGATCCTTACATTTCTTTCCAACCAGAGATTGCACAACAGTGAGAACAAAGCAATGTGCCACCATCGCTTCTTTTCCTTACTCCTCCCAAAACCAAAAACAAAAAATGAGTGTGTAGACGCTCTAGAATAGAAGGACACACCCAATTCTGTTTAAAAAGGCCAAACAACCAACACTATAGGTACCTGGCCATTTTACAGCGGAGGAAATATGTGTGGAGTTGTCACTACTAACCCAGCATAGCACACATATAAATAGGGATAGGTCATCCCCAATCTCTTCCTCTAGAGCATCTCATTAAATGGGAAGTTATAATGAGGTCCAAAATTGGAGACTGGGGCATTATGTATTCCCAATGGCATATTCTGTTATGTTTTAGGAATCTGATGGTGCCATCAATCATCATCTTGGGTCTATGAGTTAACTATCCGACATTGTTGCAGGTGAAACAGCTTGAAAATGCTGTTGTAGAATTGCTGAATACTACTGAGGAATGCACATATTTTTCGGAAGTAATGCATTCTATTGCGAATAATTACCAGCTTGGTCCGCAGGTGCTTATTCTTTGATAGTAGAATCCTTCCAATGCCCCAAAGTTTCTTTTTTGTGACTATTGTCTTTGTTATCATTCTTACTAATTGTGATTTTGTTTTCTTTCTGTGTTTGAGGATGTAGCTAACAAATTTTGAAAAGAAGTTTGAGGATGAAGTCTCTAAGCTCAAGGGTAGTTCCTCCTCAAATCATCAAAACCATCATCTACTACGTCAGTTTAGGGAAGCTGTTTGGGTATGCTTGATCTACCATTCTAGAACCTTGTTTTCTAGTATGTGAGCTGTTAGGGTTCTTAATTTTCAAATAAGTGTCCTGCATTATGTGTCGAATCCTCACTAATATCTGTCCTGCATTATGTGCTCAATATATATTGATCTCTCATTCCTTTCTTGCAATATGTAACTAAATGTTTAACTCATCTGTGTGTGTGTGAGCTTTTGATGTTTCGACTTTAGTAATTTTCATGTAAGCATATAGATATAGAAGCAACCATTAGGTACACTACGCATGCTCATTTTTTTTTTTTTTNATGTCAATTTTGAGCTCAAGATACGTGTTGCTCATTTTATGGATGTCTTGCCTCTATATGTCTTCTAGCAAGTGCATCATGCTGGCCAGCCGATGCCAGATGAAGAGCAGGATGGCATAGTGATGACTAGTACCCATGGCAGCCTTAAAAATACGGCTTGCCCAATAAGTGGGAAGTCTATCAGTGCATTGTCAGAGCCAGTTCGCAGGTATCTTTGATTTTTTTTTTTTCTTCTCATATCTATGAATCTACTCATATTTTCTGAAACCTGTACATTACCACATAGACTAGAACTTTTATATAGGGGACTGGATGAAGAATGGTAATTTAGGTGCTAAAGAATGCAACATACATATACAAATAGCACAACTGATATATCCAGAATTACTAGCATGATGAAGCTTTGATAATGCTATGATGCTATGTTTGGTTTCATTGGAAACTGCCACAAAAGGAGAGATGCGGGTTATTGGTGTTCCACCACCTTTTCGTTCAAAAACAAGATCTCATATTCAAGCTGAACTTCTTAGGTAGTTCGTTGTATGAGGAAATGTGTGTATTCTGGAATCGATTTGTTCATCTAGATCATTTCACAGCTCTTATATATGTACCTTCATCCACTATACAGATTTGGGTTTTCTGTCTTCTTGATTTCTCCTTTAGTTATTCCCTTCTGATTTTGTTCCCCCATTATTCTTCTATTTGTCTCCCTTTTGCCTCTTTTAAAATAATAAGTGGAACGAATTCGTTGTTAATTGTCTTCTTAGGCTCTAGTTGCTATTTACATTCTTCCTTCTTAGCATCTACAGGTGATTATTGATCTTGGTGTTTCCTCTCTGTAACTACTTATTTATAGAAAGGACTGGTATTGTTGTTCATTGGAAAGTGAAATTAGTAAATAAACCCCAAGGTAAACTAGAAAAATGAGCACTTAACGTTGTATTGGAATGTTAAAGAGACAAATAATATGAGACAAAAAAAGTTAGTTAAAGCGACAAATATTTCGAGACAGAGTGAGTACCACATTACCTTAGTGTTCCCCTGTAATTTTAGAGGTAATTCTGCTTGCCAGAAATTTATATGCAGTGCTTGACTTTGTTTCGTCAAGCCTATTACTATCTTTTTGAACAATTGAGACACCTGAAATGGACTGCCTATAGTTTGTAACGATCACTGCCTGATCTTTGCACTATATCTGGTGGAGAAGCCAACATGTAAAATTTATTTCTCCCTGAAAACTTCATCTATCTATATTTGAGGCAGAGGGAGAATTACATAGTGACACTATCAAAGACATTAAACATCAACAATCACGTTTGCAAATATACTGATGCGGGTTTCAAAACTATACTTGGTTCACAGCTGAATAAGAATTATGGATTTATGACCTAGAATATATATACTCTTTTGTTGCTTTTATCCTGGTTTGTTTCTTACATCTACCAATCAAATTAATCTAAGAAGTGCAGTTTATAGCCATAGGTTATAATCTTTTTAGTTTCTTTGGTTAGACTACTGAACAACAGTCCAAACACCAGGGAATTAATGCTCGAAAATCTACTGCTGAACTTCACATGGTCAATGTCAAAGCAATGATAGTTAAAGCAATTAGCTAAGTTTGTTTATGTTGTCTTTCCAATAGAAGTGAGGTTGCTTGCCTTTTGTCTCATACTCATGGGTGTGCATGAAATACTGGTACAAGAGGAGATAAAGGAGAATAGAATGTTGAAAAATGGCTGATAACCTCCAATTTTATCATGTTTGGCTGTTAACTCCCCAAACACCCTAAATTATTGTGATTGGATTCTATAAATTAAGTTATGCATCTTAGCATTTGTTTGGATGACTTCAACGTGGCTGCCTAAGAACGAAGAAATGGACTTTACTTTAAAATATTGTTATTTCAGTGCTGTTCATCTGTTTTGACAGCATGGACTGCAAGCACATCTACGATAAGAAATCAGTTATGCACTATATAAAGACTAATGGACAGCGTGTTAAATGCCCTATTGCAGGTATTTGGGTCGTCAATGTCTTCTGATTTCATTTAGTTCATGTGCTTAGACTAATTTCTTACTAACTTCTTGTTTCAATAAATTGCCTTGCTTTTAGGATGTGGCAATATACTGGTGGCAAATAAAGTGTTATGCGACCCATTGTTACTTGTGGAAATCGAGGAATTTTGTTCAATGAGCAAAGAGGCTACTATGAATGATGCCATAGAAGACTTCACTGCACTTGGATGAATAAAATTGACAACTGATAAAGGTTGTACTTCACTCTTTTGCCATTATATTCCTGAAGGCTGTTCTTTCTCTATATCCTTCTAGAATTCAGCAGAAAAGGGTCCTTCATTGCGTCATATACCTGATTATATTGGATACCAATTATGCATGCATAGAACATGTTTTAAATGTGGTTATTAAAGATGAATCATTGGCTGGGTCTACACCTGGGTCTGCACCCTCTGTGCTACTGCTACAGTCAGCATGTAAGAGAGCAATGTATTCTAACAGTAGCACATGCAATGCCAAATACTTGCCACATCTTAAACAACAATCCCTGTTCTACAACAGTTATGATTAATTAAATGCAGGTGAGCTCTGGATAGGAGTACCTTTAATACATACCTGAAAATCAGTGTTCCATCACTGACTGGAGTAAATGCAAAATCGCAGAATAAGAGCTATGCAGTACCACCACGAAGGCACAATGTTTGACCGTGTTGTTTGTGAATTGTGATGAGGAACACCCAATGATTGACCTTTTCTTTCCTGGTGATGTTCGGGAAGGCATAAGTACTGCTAGCAGACAGTCAGTGTGGGCAGGGTAGATGGGTAAATTGTTGCAAGCTGACCATTTTGCTTTTTGTCCTTTTTGAGGACGCTATATGCTGTAGCAAGATTTGTGGAGACTAAACAATTTGTGGAGAGATGACAGATTGAGCATTTACTTTGGTGATGGTAAATGGTAATAAGTTTTATATCATTCCTTCAGAAAGTGTCTTTAGAAGACCTGTCTTCGGAGTTTCTTTAGATGCTCATTCGCCATAGCTGTAATTGGCTCAGGCATCTCAACCAGCAAACTAGTTTTTACACTTCTGCAAGGTCAAGACCTGATCATTTTCATATACCTGTATCAACTGCGATTGACCATTTATTTTGTTGGAAATATGCTATTCCGTTATGCTGTCTTTCTAGTTTCTTGTGTCCTCTGCTTCTGATATTCTTGAATTTGCAGCTTCAGGAGCGAGCAATGCATGATCTTAATTCCTGATGCCATTCTGGAGTTTTGAATGGAGCTTTCCAAGTTGTTTCAGGCTGCTGGCACCTTTCTCTCTTTCAAGGTGCTAATGCTATAGATAGTTAGAAGTACCTGTGGCTTTGACTTGTATTAAGAAATTTCATTAGAATCTATATCAGTGATTATTTAGCTTTTGCGTTAGAGCGAGATAACAAGTAAACTTGTCTTTTGAGTGCCCTATATTATGAGCATATAATTGTACAAGAGTGATGTTGCCAGTTTTTGAGCTCAGCATAATACTAATATTTTGACAGGTGATACATTTTGGTACTACAGGTGATACATTTTAGCATTGTAAGTGATACATTTAGGTGCCGTTGGTCTAGTTTCTACTATTTTTAGTTTCTCTTTCACATACTCTCCTCTCCATCCTTTATTTCCTCCTGCTCCAAGTGGTCTCTAAAAAACTAGAAATGGCTAGAAATAAAAACTTTAAAAATAGAGTTTCTATATCTAGCCATATTTTGGTTTCTTAGAAACTTACAGGGACAAGAAATGTGAATGAAGGAGGAGAAAGGGATGAAAGATTTGTGAAGAAAAAACTCGTCAATCTAAAAACTAGGCCAAACGGCACCTTAGTATTTATACAAATACAGTTTTTCATTCAAACTAATACTGATGTGGTTTAAACTAACACTTCTCTTTTGGTACTATGTACTTTTTGCTCAATGAATACAGATATTTCGTTTAACCGTCAATTTTGACGAAGGCATGTCTAAAGTAGCTTATAAGTTAACGACATAAGAAAATAAGTTACTCGATATCAGCAACTTACCCTTATTTTATGCTTTATCAAACGCAACTGAAGTGTCCGATGTTAACTTCTCATTTCTTGTTATTTGATTCTAATAGTCCCATGTTTTTTTCTTTTGAATAATTTGGCTATCATTTATTATGGTCATGTTACTTGCACTATTGAATTTTGAACATGAATAATATACCACCAAAATCAATAGTAATTTGTAGATTTATTCTAAACATGATGACAAAGTGGCGGATGTTGGAAGTTTGTAAGCGTTGAGCACAAGTCCAAAATGCCCACCATATCAGCCACCGTACTATTACGCTCAGCACAAAAAAGAAAAACTGCACCAAATCACAAGATTAAAATGGAGACATTTAATGGGTGAAAAAAAAATCCTTAGTGCACACCAATTGTTTGATAAAATGCTACAGAGACATTGTAGCTCCATCTGACACCAAAAACTACCTCTGGAATTCGCAATTCAATGTTCCTCTTCTTGCTCAAGATCACCCAAAAGAAGTGCTATGCTATTCACTTGGGACACTTTCCTGTCAGTCTGAAATAAAGTACAATTGGAAACCACCAAGGGGAGCTTTTTCTTTGAAATGAGCTACCACTTTTATATGCCCACCAACTGTTTGAAGAAATGCTGAAGAGAGAGCATTACTGATTATAAGAGCTTGTTAACAAGAGAAGACACGCTGAAACTTGTCCTTGCAATCACTAACTAACACCCCACCAATAGCCGCTTTACCCTCCTTAACATGGCCGCTTTTGGGGTAGCGAACTGGGTTGTATGAACTGTAAGGAAAAGCGGTTACGAACAACCTCTTGAGAGGAGTAAGGAAATCCTTCATCTCACGCCTTAGATCCACCACCTGCCCAGTCAATGAAGAATGAACTGAAACACTTCTCACTGGATATGAAAAAACTGTACCTACCAAGGTATGTCACAAATTTGGTTCTTAAACTGCAATAGTAACTAGGAGGGAAAAATTCTGTAGACTACTGAGTACTTGTTTGGATTTTCTAATTCACATGAATTCACTTCCTCTGTCAACTTCCTAGGAAGTGGTAAAAGTTGTTTGGTTGTGAATAAGGGAATTCCTCTATCAACTTCCTAGGAAGTGGTAAAAGTTGTTTGGTTGTGAATAAGGGAAGTGACTTCCCATAGGAACTTCTACTTACCTAAGGGGGAGTGGGCAAGCCACTTCCTCCATTTTGTGGGAAGTGGAAGTTCCTATGAAATCCTACTTCCCCCATTTTTCAATTTTTATGTCAAACAAACAACTCAAGCATATTGCACTTCCTAGGAAATTCTACTTCTCATGTTTTGCCAATGCAACCAAACAAGCACTGAGTTTTGTTTCAATTCCTTATTCTGTAGTTGAAAATATTGAGTATTCAAGAGATGAGATCTATCTCTGGTGACTACGTACTGTTTATTAGGTTATAATGGGAAAATATATGAGGAGACAGTATTTAAAGTTATGTCGCACAATTTCCGTACCGAGTCAAAGCACATGTGAAAAAGTATGATATAACAACTTAAGTACATTATTACGACTTTATTGAAAAATGTGATACATAACTTTAAATATTGTCTGGTTAAACAAAAGAAAAAGGAAAAATGTTCAAACTTAGTAGAACCAAATGACAATATCATTTTCTAGCATTCTGGGTAGATCATATTAGCAGACAACAGTAGGATGAAGAAGGAGCCACAATAATAAAAACTAAAGGAGTATTTGTTGGTGAAATTGTTGTTGGGAATTACAATTGTTGTTGGGAATACAATCACGACTTGTAAAACAACCTTGAGGCACGCCCTCTTAGTATGAGCGCTATCCTAAAGTCTTAATTTGTCCCCAACCGAGTGCAAAGGTAAACCAAATTAGACTCGGGGATACAACAAGATTAATGTCTAAGTGGTGGGTTGCACTCCCGACACTAGACCCTAAGGCAATCAAGAAGAAGACAAAGATGAATTGGTGTTGTTTTTGGATGTAAAACTGCATCTTCACAATCATAGGCTAGCCTCCTATTTATAGAGGAGTATGTGTCTCTTCACCAATAGACACATCTCTTCACTTGTGAGAGATACAATGTCTAATTGTATCTAATCACCCAAAATCAGTCTCTAGGTGAGTGTATTAGAGACATTTGGTGGTTAAAGTTAGTTATAAACGTAACCCATAACAAATAACTAACTTTTGTTCGAAACGGTGTGAAAAATGTAACAATAGACAGTCTGGGATGAGGTACACGGTCCGTGTATAGACCGTGTAAACCTCCAGACATTTCGCAATTTCGCGAGAAAATCACTATACATGGTCACCTACAAGAGTACACGGTCTGTGTTAATGACCGTGCATGACCCCTGTTATCCCACGTTAATGCCGCTGCTCCCATATTGTTACACGGGCAAATGGGTGTTATACACGATCCAACAACCAGACCGTGTATACCCTGTTTTTGCTGTTGTCGTGCATTTCAATGTATTTTCAATACATTTGCTATATGGGCTTTGTACATGGTCCTTTAATGGACCATCCAAACCCACTTTATTGGAAATATTTCCAACAATCCCCCACCATTTCCAATCAAGTACCAACTCATCAAAGGAAGTCAATGCATAGTGAAGGTGTCTTGCGATTGAACCACCACTTAGTGAACACAAACTGTGATTGAACAGGATGGCGTGGTAGGCTATGCTTTGAACCAGCGATCCTCTTTGTCCAACCGAATTTATGTCACACACTGACTCCAAACTTCTTTTATTAGCATTCTTAGAATTACGACACGTGAACTGGCCATGTGTCCTGTATCCATTCATGAGTACTTAATAACCCTTAAGCCCAATGGTTCGTAGAAGCGGCACCACTTCATACTCATATAGGTAGACCCTATCAATACCCCCACTAATATTAATGATGAACACTTATAATTAGAAAATAAGCAGTCTTATTATTATTAGGAAAAATTCCATTTTGGTACCCTGACATTTGGTGTAATAATAAATTGGTGCTCTAACATTTAACTAATTCCATTTTGGTGACTTGACATTTTAAAAAATATTTCATTTTAATGACTTGACCTAAATTCGCGAAGTTGACCGTCATTGTAAATAAAAACATATCTCTTCTCAACTTTGAAGCTTTTCTCACTCAAGTATCAAATTTATCTCATTCGATTATTCAAATATTAAACTAATTGAGCTTCCAAACTGAGGGAATTTCAGCTACTGGAGATTCAATGGCTACAAGTTTTCAGTCTACAGAGGAAGATAAATGAACATTGGGGTTTTTTCACGATAAGCATTATCGAAAATAGAGAGGGAAATGATTTCGGAAAGTATTCGTCTCATTTTGAGTTTGGGGTTTTAAATATTAGATTTGTTTCTATTTTTTTGATTTTAGTACACTTTTGGATAGTGATTGTGCTAACGGTCTACTTAACGAAGTTAGGTCAAGTCACTAAAATGAAATATTTTTCAAAATGTCGGATCACCAAAATGAAATTAGCCAAATGTCAGGCCACCAATTTATTTTTACACCAAATGTCAGGGCACCAAAATGGAATTTTTCCTTATTATTATTAAGGTACATCAGTTTACATATACACCCAGGCATACCCGGGGTTTACAAAATAACAAATACGTAACCTGATTATATGTAGTTCATCGAGGTCTATTAAGAGCTTTTCGCTCATCCTTCCGCAACTATGGAGTAAATCCAAGCACTATCTTGGGATGGATATATGGTGCTTGCAAATCACACAAAGAATATACTTGGACTCTTTAAACTTAAGACCCATAGGTACTCTACGGGCGTTAAGTAGAGATTCTATCCTTGGTGACTTTTGACGGGCTTTAATCCCATCCCCCTTGATGTTTTGGTTACCAAATCCCTAGAAAGGCCTTTAGTCAAGGGATCTGCCAAATTTTGAAATGATCGAACAAAGTACACAGTTATTACTCCATCTTGGATTAACTGTTTCACATGATTGTGCCTAAGCCCAATCCATTGTACACTTGGCTATAAGCCCGTGCCAACGTGGCGGCACTATCACAATGGATTGAAATAGGTGACATTGGTTTCGGCCAAATGGGAATTTCATATAGCAAATTCCTTAGCCATTCTGCTTCTTTACACACCAAGAGTGAATATCCAACCACTAATAGAGGATGAATCCTCACTATTCGTGATCCAACAAGCATCTGAATGTCCTTCTAAAATCGAAGGATATCCACTATAGTGTATCCCATAGTACATGGTAAACTTTAAGTACTTTAGTACTCTTCTTACCGCATGCCAATGCATATTGTCCGGGTTACTAGTGAACCTACTAAGTCTACCCACCGCATAGGCAATGTCCGGTCTAGTATAAGTCATGGCATACATCAAACATCCAATAACTTTGGAATATTCCAATTGATTTACCGTTTTCCCGGTATTCTTAGTCAATCTCATTCCATGATCAAAATGTGTTGTGACCGGTTTACAATTGAAATTTCGAATTTCTTTAACACCTTTTCAATGTAATGGGATTGGGATAAGGTTATTCTATTATTACATCTTGTTATTTTAATTCCTAAAATAACGTCCGCTTCCCCCATATCCTTCATGGAGAGGTTCTCCGACAAGAAATTTTTGGTTCTATCCACCACCTCTTGGTTAGTACCAAATATTAACATGTCGTCTACATAAAGACAAATTACAACTCCTTGTTTGTTCTCAAATTTGCTGTAGACACATTTATCGGCATCATTGATGCGAAACCCATCCTTGAGCACAACTTTATCAAATTTTTGATACTATTGCTTAGGGGCTTGTTTAAGTCCATACAAGGACCTAACCAACTTACAAACTTTGTGCTCTTGTTCCTGAACAACAAATCCTTCCGTTTGTTCCATGTAAACCTCCCCTTCCAATTCTCCATTCAAGAACGCTGTCTTGACATCCATTTGGTGAATAACCAAATTATGGATAGAGGCTAAGGCTAGAAGTAACCTTATAGTTGAAGTTCTAGAAACTGGAGCATATGTATCAAAGTAATCGATACCCTCCTTTTGAGTGAACCCCTTGGCTACTAATCTAGCCTTGAATTTTTCAACGGTTCCATCAATTCTCATCTTCTATTTGAAGATCCATTTGCATCCTATTGGAGTGCAACCGGGTGGAAGATCCTCTAATTTTCATGTTGCATTGCCCATTATGGAATTCATCTCCTCTTCGATTGCCTCCTTCCAAAAAGGAGCATCGAGAGATCTCATTGCTTCTTCATAGGTTGTAGGATCGGCCTCAACACTATAGCAATAGGGGACTTGGTCCATGACTGTTTCCCTTGACCCTTCTACAAGAAAGACAAAGAAATACGGGCCAAAGTCTTTGGCTTTCCTAGGTATTTTACTTCTCCTAAGTTCAATTATTTCATCATCATTGTTAGGTTGTTCATTCTCTACCTCAACAATATTGTCCTTAGGACGAGGAGTTGATACAAATCGATTTTCATCGAAAATGGCATCGGTTGACTCAATTATTGTGTTAATTGAAATGTAGTCATTTGGTTCAATTACCATGAAACGATATGCCTTACTATTCATTGCATAACCAATGAATACACATTCA
>BSSO01006413.1:0-11976 GCA_030267885.1 Mesembryanthemum crystallinum
CCAGTTTGCCACTGTACACATCAAACAACTTCAATCACCCAATGAGAGAAAATCAGAAAAGAAAAATGTTGGGGGGGGGGGGGGTGACGTTGAAGCAATCATCTAGATGATGACAAATTGATTGCAGCTAATGTTGATTAGCATTGTGATCAACCCATACAAACAAAACAATGCAGCAATAAGTTCGCACTGGTGCTTTCCAATGTTTACACTTACAAACAATCACTCTCGAAAGAAATATAGTTTCAGACATAGACACGAAAGAAATCCAAATATCCTACAGCCACAAGGAAAGAATTTGTGCGGTGGAAAAAGATGACTTTAAAAAATTACAGATTCACAATACAACCATCCTCCCCAGTAGCTTTTTCTTATTCTCATATGAAGTTGTCCGAAATATCGGTACAGTGGGCGAACAACAGAAATCCATCTCAAATAATCAGCAATAAATTTTACCTTTCAAGATTTCAGAAAATGGAGGTAATATAGGAGCATGTCGGTTCTGCATTAAGCCATGAATAGAAGTTCAGGTGAGATTTAAAAGTGAAATCAATCACGAAGAAAAACTGAAGACTGAATTGTCCCATCTTAACAATCAATTAGCAGCTATAACCAACGAATCTCAATCTATTAATAGCCTATGCCATAAATTTAGATGGGAGAGCAATGGAAAATAAATCCAAGAAGACTAAGTTCATCTATTAGAGCAATAGGAAGTGCAATATATGGATCCACAAAGTCTCAGTTCTTTTCGAAAGGAAAAGATGATCTATTAACATTTTAGAGACAACATCAGTGATCACATACAAATATAGAATTGTTTTGTGACAAAACCTTGAAAAAATATATTGTCTAGAAAACTAAAACATATCCTGAGCCAAAATACGTTGTCTTCATGTCAAGTGGCACAAGTGCACTTGCGATAGTATATACCAAAGCAAATAAATACTTCATCTGATATAATTTCAGAAACAGTATAATACACAAAATTTTCTTTCATAACACATACATTTAGAATTGACAAATTGCAGGTAGCAGCTCACAAATGGCCACTACTGCGACAATTTATAGGAATGTAGAACAACCAAATAACACTGCACAAGTGAATGCAATAAATAAAAGAAAGCCAATAGGGTTTGCTACAAGGCTATTCCTGGGTTACCCTAGAAACATAATGTGAACCACACTCTTAGGATTTATAGGATATAGCTTAACAGAATTCACTTCCTGCAGACCGTATTTACATCTTTGAAGTCTGTAAGGAATGTTAAGCTTAAAAGTTCAGCTATCAGGTAATTCTTTTCTACTACCTCCATTCTCTAATAACTGGCCGTTTTGCAGAGTGTATCTTTTAAATGGCCATTTTGTGTTTTCAATACAAAAGAAGGATGAATTTCCAATGCTAACCTTAATTTGCATTTAGTATGTGACTCTTTTAAAAGAAGAAAGAATGAATTGTTGGAGCTAGTGAACTTTAATTAAGGGCAAATTAGTCTATCTAACTACTTTAATCGTAGTCTTAATATGTGCAAAAAGTAAAATGGCCATTTATTAGAGAACGGAGAGAGTAACAGACAGGAGATTGGTGAGTTTAAATTACAAATATTATGATACAACAATAAAGTCAAAAATTAAGTTGCTAGTGAACCTGCAAATGGAATGCGACCAGTAATATAAGTGATAAAGAATTCAGTGTTCCATCCTTAGAGCTGTTGATATCATGTGCTTTAGCCCAAGCTTTCATCTGCAAAATTGGTAGCAAGGGTTAGAGAGAAGTAATATGGTGCCTCGGAGTATATTTTCTTCACTTTTTTGTTGATTCATGCAAGTCCCGAGAACTGTAGAACATTGCAAACAAAGTATTTATTCAGCTTTTGAGTGCCATTCCACACATGTTTTCCCATCCCCATCGTGAGTCTCATAAAGTTAACAAGATCAGCCATGTTTATTTTTGTTCAACCATCCACCAAAGCAGACATCTCGTGGTCTTTAAACTATTCAATACAGTTATAATTTTCATCATCTTATATTCATACTCAAGATTTTTATTTGCGATCATTAGCAGCAACAAAAATAAGCCTCATGGCAAAAAGGCCAAAAACCATATCATAGTACACTGTTTATGCAATTTTTTTTTTGGATTTTTTGTCAAACACTACCTTTTATAACACTCATTTTGCGAACAGATACCTATTAAATTTTTTTTTTGTCAACCACCACCTTTTATGACACTTCCGGTTGTACGACACTACCAAAGGTCAGAATCCGACCAAATTTATAAATTTTTAACTGAATTGCCCTCACTTAAACCCCTCCCCTTCCCCCTTTTTATTTCTGTTTTAACTTTTCCCTCTTCTTCCTCTTCCCCTTCAATCCCTATCTGACATTCACAAATCGAGCCTTCTTTGCCCATTCTCTTTGTTCTCTCTCAATCATTGTCTCTGTTTTTTCTCTGTAGTACTGCTGTTGTGAAAAATTAGCCACACAATTGGGAAATCTGGGAGCTCAAAACTAACAAGATAACTTCTTTCCAATTTTCGATGTTAGGGTTTGAAAGTTAGTCAACTAGGTTGAAATGGGGTTTTTTGAATTCAATTCATTAATTGCTTGTACTTTGTTGATTGAATTGAGGTTTTGTTGGGCTTAATTAAATAACAATTGAAGAGAAGAAGGAGCAACATGCAAGCAAATGAAAAGCACCAACACACACCTTTTGAAGCTCCTCAACAATGGTGATCTTCAAGTTCAAAGCAATGGGTTTTATCTTTGAGGGGGTGAGAGAATGATGGTGGTTGGGTAAAAGAAAAAGGGCAAAGGAAAATAGGGAGGGTTTTAAGTGGTCACACAACAAATGAGGGTAAATTGGTCAAAAAATTAAAAATTTGGCCGGATTCTGACCCTTGGTAGTGTTGTACAACCGAAAGTGTCATAAAAGGTAGTGGTTGACAAAAAAAAAAATAAATAAATAAATAAATAAATAAAATAAAATAAAAGATATCTGTTCGCAAAATGAGTGTTATATAAGGTAGTGGTTGACAAAAGAATCCTTTTTTTAATAAGAAAAATTTGTATTAAATCAAAATGAGAATAGTTACTGACCATCTGATGTAACTGATTGACAGAATTTTGCATAAAATTTTCACTTTCCTAATATTACCTAAAGACATTGAATTGTATCCCTCTTCCCCCATATTTCTTCCCTTATTGCTTATATGCTTATAATATAAAGGTAAAATACTGAATTGGGAAGGTTCGCTTACCAAAAAACTTAGCTTCTGAAACCTCTCATCAATTGCAGAAATCATGAGTATAATCTGGGATTTGGCAATGCCGTCCAAATTTCCAACTGAAAAATCGCATTCTATTGCAGTTGCAAGATCAGTAACTTTCAATACAGGCACCCTAGCGCTCAAGATTGGCTGCACATTCCTAACTTGCCCTCTCTCTGCAAAGGTTGAGAAAGTTAATTGAGCCATTTATTAAGAGAACAAAGATCATATCCGACATATCTAAATCAAATACAGGCTGAAAATAGAACACGGGAATTTAACCATGCCAGCCAAATAAAACTATGATTTAAGCATTCATTAATTGCAGAAAAGGATTAATGAAGTAATGCTTTTTTAGTTCCATTAAGCCCTCGACAAGAAAATCCTATTCCTGTTCCTATTTAGTTTGTAGCAAAGTTGAATTCTGCGCTACAGCTTCGTTAAGTATATATAGAGCCTTCACAAGCAGCAGCTTATCGAAGCAAAAATTCTATGTGATAATCCTCCCAGCAATATCTAACGTAGTTGCACATATCAAGTTCTACTTCCATGACAAACAACAATCTATTGCGTTGTTATTGCAATTCCAAATTACTAAATTACTTGTTTGGACTATGTCCAGTACTTCCATTTTCCTATACATTTTGAACTTGCAGAGCCAACTTGAAGCATTGCATCATATCCAAACCTTTAGTACAAAACCGTTTACTCATTGCACCCATATGAGACAAAAGCCTTAGCCTATCACAGCCAAGTATTTATGTGGTATCTATACTTTCATCGGAATCCTCAAACATCAGACTACATTTTGTCAAATAGACAAAATTACAAAGTACGATAACAAAGAAGCATCAACAAGCATATGTGCTTTCTACCCTTGAACTGTACACTAACTAGGATTGACTACATAACAATTGAACGTGAACAAAAGGTGGTATAGAAGATATTTAGTGAGAGCAGCACTCCATGTGTCTCCTGTATTCTACAAAGATCAACTAGATTATGTGCTTTCTAACCTAGATTCAGAGATGCTAACCAGAGCTAGATACAAAATAATTCAACTTAGATACATGTTATTTGAAAGAAATTCACTGAGGACAGCACTTCTCACATATGCCTCCTTACATAATAAGATATGAAGTTTGCAACAGTATATGACCTCATAGAAACCAACCCTACTTGGTATAAATACAAGAGAAAAGGCTGATTTGAACACTAATTGAACAGCAAGAACGAATTCTAACTTTTTCATGCATTTGCTGTTAATTTAAAATTTAAGAACGTATTTATAACTAAAGTGAATCATAACCCAGTAAAAAATGAAGCAAAGAAATAAATTGATTTACTTTGAAGGGTATAAAATTTCTTCGCAAATTTACGGAGGGTTTTGATTTTTGCATCACGCCGAGACTCAAAGTTCCTGTCACTAAAATTAATCGATAAATCCAGATCACTTTTAGCATCGAACATATCCATTAAGAATGAGCCAAATTCTTCCACAACGGGACATTCATCCTGATTACCTGAGAAACAAAATAACAGATCATTAGATGTTCAACACATGGTGAGCATGATGTATATATAACACAACATCATGTAAAAAATAAAAAATAAATAACATATAATGAAAGCTAGATTTATTTTAAAAAGGGGCCATTGACTTATTAATCAATAATAACATAAACCATGACGAGGCAAGAGTAATCCATACAATATGACAGACACCCCCCGGAAAAGGGGAGGGGGGGATAAAAGTAGCATAAGGACATGCAAAGGTGAGTCGGAGTAACAATACAAATACTATGCCGCCCAAGAAACAAATTCGATTTCCAAGTTCATTCTCTGGGATAAGTAATGACCAAATTAGGAGTCTGACTTCACTAATAGTGTATGCAAGAATTCAACAAGATAAAACAATCTTATTCATCTATTATATTATTGTCATGATTCTCCTTCATTAAAAACTGAAGACCAAAAATATAGTAGACCGCAGGAAAGAGAGGGGGAGAAAAAAACTTATTGCACAAAACAATGTCAAACTATCCTCTTTCAAGTTGTTAAAACCTCCAATAACACCATTGTATATATTTGTGCTGCATAACTCCACTTACCCTCTTTCACCTGAATAAAGGAAGTATAGAAAGGAAGGTGCATAGTTTATGTTTTTTGTGTCTTATGGTCAGGAGGTAACTAGGTCTCCATTACCACTGTTCTTTAGCTTGGGGTATGTAGCAGTGGTAGCTGTCCAAAGCCCTCTTGAAAGGATGCGTAATTTCATTGGGGTTAGTGCTTTTGTTTAATGGCTGTATTCGAGGTCTTGAAGTACAGAAGATTTTGGATTTTAGTTTCTATTTTGTAAGCCAGAAGTTCTCCTTTTGTAGTATTTTGGACTTGCTATTTATATAATTACGTTCTTTATCTAAAAAAAAAAGTACAAGAAAGGACGCAGAGAACCCCTATTAAATCTTGCATATGCATAGGACGTTTTTGTAACTACAAGATTTGTTCCTGAAAGAGTTTATCATTAGCAATCATTCAATAGAAGGAAACTCTTCCTCTCTGTTATGTCATCTGTTTGGAGTTAAAAAAGGATATATTAGTCACAAAGGAAGAAAGAAAAACCGTTGTTGAAATTATGATGAACGCAAATGAAATTAAAATCCCCATAAGCCTCTTGCACAGTGATGTATAACAAAGAGGCATTGAAATACGCCAAAAGAATCACAATTATCTAGCCTAACATTTTCTTTCATGTATAGATGACTTGTAGTAGATATAGATCCATTAATACTTCTAAAAGTCAATGCCTCGAGGTCAATTCATGGCCAACTATGATAAGGCTTCTAATAGGATAACCTATGCAACATATAGACATTTGACAGATTTCAAAGTGTATGGAAAAGAGAAATAATCTGGAATCACACAATCCTCAACAAGCATTTGCTCGCCATTAGCTTATTCAACAGAAAATAAGAAAAACCTTGCCATCTGTATATTAGGGGAAGCGTCGAATTAAAACAGAAATGTCTTAGGTGAGGGAAAAGATAGTGACTTTCTCCAAAGTTTAATATATGTGATCTAGATCACAATATAAACGAGGGAAAAACAACACAGCAACGGGCCAATTGGTCATAAATAAAAAGCTGAATTTCACGTAGCAATTGATCATACAACTTGGCAATTCGCACAAGATTAGTATTACAGAATATCCATGATTACCGTTATTGCCAACATGTATTGTATTACCTTATAGGTTAGGTTAAATGTCTATGCTGACTCTGCATATATATATTAAAGGCGTATGTACATAATGAAGACCAAGCTCTGGAAAAAAAAAAAAATTACCATATATTTCCTTTGCTATTGCATTGAAAATACGAATAAGATCTCTTCTATTGTCATAGTCATGTGTTTTGGGGCGACGCATGCTGCAAACATCATTTAATGGCACGTCAAGAGCAGATATCCGAGAAAGCATGTCCTCATTCTTCTGAAATCCTTCAAGCTCGTGTTTCTTAGCAATCACCAACAGGTCTAAAATAATTGGTAAACCATTATTGACTTGCTCCAAAGATTGGCACCATTAGATATTCTAATTACACATGCCAATAATAATTAAAAAAAAATATTGAGAAGTAATTTAAAAAGTTTTCCCTTCCTATTNTTTTTTTTTTTTTTTTTTTGCATTTATATTTTTTCAAAAACATAAGTTTAGTTTATTCTCAAAGCATGATTCACTGCTAAATTCATGTTACTACAACAACCACTAGTGAGATAATCTGATGAAGGATGAAGAGAAGGGCAAGATGCCCCTGCTCGAACATCATAGTACGGTTGCTATAAAGACTGAGAATATAAATGGAAAGCTAGTAATAATAGTTACTCACAACGAGCAAGCTAAGTCAAAATACCCTAACTATTTGAATCGAGTGACACAACTTCTAGCCCAGCCTAAACCAAGTGCCATTGAGAAACATCAACTTAAAGCTACATTAACCCTGAATACAAATACTATGATTCAAACATAAAATATATTATTATGATGAGAAGCTCTAATCACTCACCTGTCTCCATAGTCGCCTCAAGTTATTGTTCTCAATAACTATCTGTACAACATAATAAACAATCGAACCCTGCATAACAATGTTCAAATCAATCATTCCACAAAATTTAGTTACTCCAAAGGGCATGTATGGCAACTTTACCCAAACCATATATCTTTACAAAATTAGTAGACAACACAAACAAGGTTAAAATCCACTAGCATTCTTAAACCAATCATTTCTACTGCAAAAGTTCTATAAATAGTGCTTCAGACAAGATTCTTGACAGTCATTAATGACAAACGGAGACCAAAATAACATTCAATTTGCACTGAGTTATTATCTTCATAATAAAAACTTAAAGCAGACCAAGCAAAATTTAAAAGAAAAATAGCAGAATTTATACAATCTGCGAACCAAATTAAACCTAGATACTTTCCAGAGAGCAAGCTTTAAGATTTGAGAAAACAGGACAAGTTCACCACCATCACACCATCAAAAAAAAAAAAAAAAGTTCCAATCTTTTTCAATCTAACATGAAATTGCGCAATAAAAAATAAAATCTGATACCATTGCATCAACAGAAACAGTTGAAAACATGGAATTTGGACAAGTAAAATCCGAAAAGGAAACATGAAATTGATTTCGAAAACGGAATTCGGATAAGTGAAATCCGAATTGGAAGCAGGATTTGATGACGAGAAATGGAATTATGGAGAGAGATAATAAACATGAGCACACGAAATCGAGAATTGTTTGGATTTGATTATTACCTGTGTGAGGGTGAAGGGATTCGAAGCAGAGCAGCAGTAGCAGCAGTGATGGTGTAGGGCGGGCTATCGCGGAAGGGGGAGAGAAGAGAGAGAGAGAGAGAGAGAGAGATGTGAAAATGATTGATGCAATGTAAATTGTAGTCCATGTACACCAAGTGACGTTTTGGATACCAAGGCTTTTTATGGGTTGGTACTTACTTGCTAGTAATAGCTTGCCCTTTACATTACATTCATTGGATCACAATCTCACATCTACTAATTATAGCAGTAAAGATATTGTACTAGAGATTCATACGACTATGTATGTTGACTAGGTGTACTTATGACCACCATTTACTTATTGCCTCCCTAACCTCATCACCCTCTCTCTCCTCATTCTTTCACTGCTACCACTGGCGGTGGCAGTGGAAACATTATTGATTTGATCGGAATCAAATTGCTTTCGGTTGTAACCATAGTAAAAAAAAATCGTAATCATCACTTTGGTTGGACCCAAAGTGTTTTTGACTTCAACCATACTAATTAAAATAAAAGGATAAGATTATTAAAAGTTTCGGCGGCCACCACTTAGCGGTGCCCATGGCAAAATTTTACTATAATCCTATACTTCACACCTCTATCTCTTCAATTTACATGACCTAAGCAGTAACTGATGCCCACTTCCTTGTAATTCCCTTAAATGTGCGTGATATACATATTTTCTTCTTCAAATCATTCAATTTTGTTCTGGATTCTGCATCAATTCTCTGCTATAATCCTTGCAATGTGTTTGATTTCTCAATCTGGTGCCATTTTTTTACCAAGGAAATTAAGGGGATTCTCTCGCGTGTGTAGCTGACGTGGCAGTGGTCTCATATGAGGCCGCCGCATAGAAATCTTGCGCTCCCCAAATTCACAAAATTGCATAAAGAGCAATTTTTTTTTGTGCACCAGCCGCATCCAAAGTCATATCCCAAGAGCTAAAAATGGTACCATTGCTGAGATGCTGCAAACCCTTTCTCCCGCCATTGCTAACCCCTCTTTCTCTCTCCAAAATCCCACTTCGATTTCACTCTCAAATCTCAAAGAACACCAGAAACCATGCAATTCCCAAAAGGGTTCGTTGCTATTGTTCAGTGGGCTCAATTGATGGAAACAATAATGCCAGTAATTGGGGTAGTGGTAGCAATGGGGAGAGATTAGAAGGAGAAATTGCCAAAGATTTGCGGTTGTATAATACTATGAGTAGACAAAAGGAGGTGTTTAAGCCTAAAGTTGCTGGCAAAGTGGGGATGTATGTTTGTGGGGTTACTGCTTATGATTTTAGCCATATTGGTCATGCTCGAGCTTATGTTACCTTTGATGTCCTCTACAGGTTTCTCTCTCTCTCTCTTTCTATCTTTGTAAAGTTTCAATCTTTCTTCAATGCTTATGTTTTGCTGCAAGTGATTTTCTGGGCTTTATTAGTTTGTAGTGATTAGTATGTTTAATGTAGATGCTAAGTTTCTCAAAAATTTGTTTTGGTTGGGAGAGATTGGAATTTGTTGATTGTGTTGATGTATATTGAGATTTATGCTTGTTTGGTTAATATTAGAGACTTTAGAGTAAGGAAAGATGAAGGCTTTATCTCAATTAAGCCGATTGGTTAGGTTTATGGATATCGATACTAGAATGCTATAACAAATTAGAATGAGGCTGATGATAACATGGAATGAGATTTTGGTTGCTATCAAATTCATTAGAATCTATAATTGAGTAATTTAGAGTGAGTGCTTTATCTCAATTGAGTTGATAACTCGTTTACGGATATGGATACTAGAATGCTGTAATAAGTTAAATTTAGGCTGATGATAGCATGAAGGCTTAGAATTTTGATTGCTATTGAATTCCATTAGAATCTAGAATTGAGTGTGATTGATTAATTGTGCTTCGTCCGAAGTGGATTGACCATCTTACTTGCTTCTTTGATTTACCTCACTCACATTGGCTTCGTTGACAATTAGCTAATCCATGACTTATTCCGGCTTTCACTGATGTCCTCTTTCTTATGATGTGAACCATTGAATCAATTTGAATGTGAAGGCTAGTCTGGTTGGTTGAAAAAAAAAAAATCATTGATCCTTTTTAAAGATAGAAGTTTATGATAAATACCAACTCTTTCTCATTATATAAATTGGTTATGGAAATCATGTTAATGCATTTTTCTTGTATGAAGTTATGACTATAATCCTTTTGAAGGATGCAAGATACATTTGGGTTGGAGTTGGGACTAGGTAGTGCCGCAAGAAAATCAATATCCCACCTCTAAAATAGAAAGTATTTCCCTTCTAGAAGGAAATTGGTAAGACATTATCATCTAACCTACTGCCCAATCAAACATAGCTGAAGAATATGACAGGTTCTTTTTTCTTTTCTTACAGTTCATCCATGTATTATTCAAAATTTCTTGAAGTTGGGCTTTGTTTCAAGTAGGATTTCTATTCTAAAAAGGGGCAGATCAAATATACTTAGAGAACATATAACGTTTAGGTGCATTAAAGAGTTTACTTACCGTTACTGTAGAGCATTGATAGATGGAAGAAATGAATTATATGTGCGTGACAAATTGAAGGTTCAGCTTGGTATATCTAAACCTTGAGTTTTATTATGTGATTTTTACTCAATCCTCATGAACATCTGGTGATTAGGGGTCTTAGGGCTATTTCTTTGCTTTTCAGCAATTGGATCTTGAGCATAAACTTGATTTTTGCGTATTTGGCAGGTATCTCAAGTATTTGGGATATGAAGTTTGTTATGTACGGAACTTCACTGACGTTGACGACAAGGTTAGTGAACAAGCTTTATTATTTTTCTCTGATTTGTATGCTTAGGTGTGTGGAAGCACTCACTGTTTGATGAAAACTCATGTTAGCCTGTGTTCTGTTATTTACTAATGCTAATACTACACTTATTTTCAACTAAAGGTCAAACTCAGCTTGACTTGTGTATACCTGTAATGCTTGCATCTTTTCTTAAGTGTCCTTTTTCCCAATTATATGGTGGTGGTCATGCTCTTGGGTATTTTTTGTTTTTCAAAC
Organism: Mesembryanthemum crystallinum; assembly: GCA_030267885.1. Classification (NCBI taxonomy): domain Eukaryota; kingdom Viridiplantae; phylum Streptophyta; class Magnoliopsida; order Caryophyllales; family Aizoaceae; genus Mesembryanthemum; species Mesembryanthemum crystallinum. The sequence goes on from BSSO01006413.1 coordinate 11,142, forward strand.
TTTCATGACACTTCTCCCCCTTGATGTCTCCCTTTTAATAATTTGCATGATTGTACTCAACTTTGTTTGTTGTTAATGGTCAAGTTGGCTGAAGCTTAACACTTTGACTCCTTCTGATGAGTCTGCTATAATTATCCCTTCCTATCTTGTTGCCAACTACCAACTGTCTTATACGTGTCTGACAGGACACCTGAGTATGGAATTTTCAAATTCTGTAGATAATTGCCAGAGCCAATGAACTGGGGGAGAATCCAATATCTTTGAGCAGACGTTTTTGTGACGAGTTCCTCCAAGACATGGCTTTTCTCCATTGTTTGCCTCCTTCCATACAACCTCGTGTCTCTGATCACATGTCACAAATTGTAGACATGATTAAGCAGGTAATATCCTTATTAAAGCAATGCTCTGTTTTTTGGCGTTATGCTGTATTGCCTGCAGTGCTTCACATAGAGCTGTTGAACATAAGTGTGTCTGTATGATGCTGAAGGAAGTTCTCATGCACAAAATTAATTGTACTTCATTCTATGTACTGGTGCCTTTCCAAATTCGAGAACAAGTCTCTGTGCTTCATCATCTGTTTTGCTCTGTGGCAGATTATCGATAATGGCTTCGCTTACTCTGTTGATGGGGATGTCTACTTCTCGGTGGAGAGGTTCCCTGAATATGGAAAGTTGTCTGGACGGAAATTGGAGGATAATCGAGCTGGTGAACGAGTAGCTGTGAACTCAAGAAAGAAAAATCCAGCTGATTTTGCTTTATGGAAAGTAAGTCCCAGTTTCGGAGTTTGTTTCATCCTTATGTGTGCTTCCAGACATCTTATACTAGGTATAGCTCC
>BSSO01006414.1:0-11976 GCA_030267885.1 Mesembryanthemum crystallinum
ATAGATGGTAGGGCGAAGTTGGGTTGGAATTAAAAGGGGTAGTTTGGGAAATTTTATCTAAAATATTGTTACATCAAGTAATTTATCGATTACGTTAAGCAGTTTCGGAAAAAAATTGGTAAATTCTTGGCAATTGGGACCCACGTGAGGCGCATTTACCTGGCGCGTGTAAGGTCTCTTAGTTGCACCCGAGAGCACCTAAAAATTTGTTATCAGTCACTCCTGTTCTCCAGAATTGTCTCCACCCTCCTGTACTCTACGCTCAGTGATCTTTCAATCGCGTAATAGCTACCGAGCCAGGCAACCAACCATCAACAGCAGACCGCAACACAGTTGCGGCGGCGCTAGGCGGGATTGAACAGGCTAGGCGCGGCGCAACACGGCGCGGCGCGGTGGCCGCAGCTCACGCAGTGCAGTTGTCTTCAATTTGAGGTAATTTTGAAACATTGAATTTGACACAACTCTACTTTTTAGCTCAAAACCCACCACAATAGCAACCACCACCACCACGACTATCGCTGATCAAGTATAATTAATCACTGACTCACTTCACCAGTTGACCGGAAGATCAAAAGGCGGAGGAAAAGAAGAAGAGGAGGGGGAGAGAGAGTTTCAATGGCGCTGTCAGCTTCAGACCTCCCGGCGATGTATCAATTGCTCGCCAATTCGCTAAGCGGCGACGAGAGCGTACGGAAGCCGGCCGAAGCTGCGCTTTCTCAGTCCGAGAGTCGTGCTGGCTTTTGTTCTTGCCTCATGGTATGATTCTCTTTCCCCATTTCTAGGGTTTGTTGTCGTTGAATGCTCGGTTTTGGGAGCTTGTTGAGCTTCTTTTTGGTTGCATGAATGCGAATTTTGAGGATTTGGTTTTGAAATGTAGGAGGTGATCACTGCTAAAGACTTGGTGGCTCAGGTTGATGTTCGTATGATGGCCACAGTTTATTTCAAGAACAGTATTAATCGGTACTGGAGAAACCGGCGGGATTCAATGTAAGCTAATCTATTGGTTGATACCTATGTCATCTTGGTCCTTGTGAAATGTTCAATGTGAATTTGAAAAGAAGCCACTAAATCTGACCATGAGTTCTCTGAAATTTGGAGTGGTCCTGATTTATCTTCGTTTGTCAGACGAGCTTGATTTTCTTTTTAAAAGTTAATGTTGGCGTACAAGGGATTGAAGGCTGTTCGACTGGAAGTTTTATCTATATACCAACCACTATATAATGGATCGAGTAGGTAGTATTATTGAGTAGAAGAAATTAAAGGATCGCTATAATGGGTGTTTTAAGGAAGCTGTGGGCATATTAGCACAACTAGAATGATATGTATGAGCATGTTTGTGCTTGCAGTATCAGCGTTCCTGAAAGCTAACAGTATTACCCCTCGTTTGCGGATCCGTTGAAGCTAATAGAGTTTTTTGACTAAGGTCTTCTGACTGCTGCCAATGCTGTTAGTCATTACCTAAATTTAATAAATTGGACTTTCAGCAACCAACAGCGACTAATATTCTACACCATTTGCAATTTTTATTTCATTAGAATGCTATGTATTGGACACTAACCATGAATATTTTGGGAACAGGGATCTGTCATCACACTGTCAATTCTATACATTAGTTGGTAGGCAGTTTAGGGAATCTATGAGTTTGATAATCATGTTTTGATATACTGCATGTGAAATGCTTTCTTAAGCATGATAGTATCTCAGCAAACGCTGTATCTGAGGCGGTTTGCAGCAATCACCTCCTCCCCTACCTACTCAGAAAAGATAGGTCATACATTTGCTCTAATCCAATATTATTCTCTTATTATTATAGAAGAGAGCCAATGAGGGGGTTGGGAGATAGAACTTGGAAATTTATTGGTTAAAGATGTTAAAGAATAAACTTCTTCACTGGATTTTGTTGCTTGTGAGTGAGGTTCATAGAATTGTCTTTTAAGCTTCTGTTAGGAACTTAGTAATTCGAAAGCATTTTAGCGGGACTTCCTGTATTACATTCTGTTGTTATGTAGTAACAACTTTGTGGCTAAAATTGCCCTATACTAATAGGTTGTCGCCAACTCATGCGGCATGCCTCATGTTAAAAACATAGAAGGATATTTTTAATCAGCAAACTACTTTGTGAAAGCATTCTTTAATGACTTATCTGGTAGTTGGTAGTATTTCTTTTGTCCTTCTCCTTGATTACTTTATTTGGAGTGGGAAGAGGGACTTTTGTGGTTGAATTCAGGTCTTTTCATTTTTATTTGATTTGTTGAGCATTTAATTAGTTCATATATATCCCTTTCCGGAGTTCATCTTTAAGGTGCTTTTCTCAGGGGAATCACCAGTGACGAGAAGATCTATCTGCGGCAAAAGTTGCTGTCTTACTTGAGAGAAGAAAATGATAAGGTCATGTCTATGCTATTCTCCATGACTGCAACGTGCTTCTTAACTTGTAGAATAGCAAGACCTGATTTGCCCATATGTTTGGGCTTTACAATTTGTGTGCACTCCTGTCTAACAATGTCACATGATAATGTCAGCTGTTATGTTGTCATTTAGATTATCTAAGCTTGTTCCATATATCTAGATGGAATCATAGTATTTGACAGCTTTATTTTAATTCTTTTTGAATGCAGATAGCTTTGATGTTGGCTGTACTGATATCGAAAATTGCAAGATATGATTATCCAAAAGAATGGTACGCATGAATTTTAAGTAGGTGCTTGGTAATGTGTTGCTCCTGCACACTCTCTAATCAAAATGAATTATTTCCACAAACCATTCTTTTGTACGACATATGTACCCTGTGTTATCCCCTCAATTCAAGACCTTGGAGGCATTGTTGTGGGTAAAATAAACATTCATTCATTTAGGCAGGAAGGGGATAGCCGCAGTAGGTTAACCCTGCTGAATCTAGGCTTGTCCTTGGCTGCATCCTGTATCTTCAGTTCTTCACTAAGGAACCCCCTCCTTAGTTGGCCCCTTAATGGTTCCTGAGGAATATTTTAAAAATTATAACTTCATTTAGATTATTGCTCCATTTTTGTGCGTTGGTGATAACTGATTGCTGGACTTATTGCAAAACATGGAATTTTCATTTCATCTTTTCTTTATTATTTACATGGAAGGTAATTTTCATGCTCTTTCATCACATTTTGTATTGTCCTCATGCCTTACCTTCTTTAAGGCGTAGATAACAGTTCTATACTCATTGGTTATATTTGCAGATTTTCTTTTTTAGATAAAGAGAACGCATTTATTAATGAAGCATCCAAAATTGTACAACAATGGAGAACAAGTTGTCTTCTCAATAAGCTAGTTACAGATTAGCCCAATTGCGCTTTGTATCAGTTATAGAATAGCTCCTATACCCTTGCAGCTCTAGCCCGTAAAGAAGCTAAATAAGTGATCCTGTCCCAACAATAAGACCACCCCTTTAAACAAATGGGCATTCCTTTCTAACCAAAGACACCAGATAGTAGCAAAGATCGCATTATGCTACAGTATCTGCTTTTCCTTCCCTCTCCCAAAACCCACAAACCGCACCTGGAGGAAATCCACGACATTAGAGGAGCTAACCCATGCCTCCTCGAATGCACTGAACAACCTACTCCCAATGTGCCGAGCAAAGGAACAAGGAACACATGTGATGAGACTGTTTGCCCGACATAAAAGGAAAATATGAAAGAGCCACATCCGGTCTCCTCCCCTGGCGCAAATAATTAGTACTCACCCTATCTACTGCCAGAACCCACACTAAAGCTCGAACCTTCGCCTTCCATATAAGATTTGAAAGGGGAACTTGTGGAAGAGGCATACCCAAATGCGGGAGAAAGCATTTACAAGAAATACCTCTAGAAGAATTCCCAGCCATTTCCCAGAAACCTCACCATCAGTAATGTGTAATCCAAAAGTTCATGTAAGAGAGTAAGCTAAACCATCTCCCAATCCTGTCGGGCCCTTCGCAAATGAAGGTCCCAAGATTTCGTTTTTGTGGAATCAACTCAATACTGCACCACCATGAAGAGTGGAGAGCTGATAAACTCTAGGAAACATCATATGCAAGGACTGTCTTCCCTTCCATGCATCCTCCCAAAACCTTATGCGCCGGCCATTCCCCAATGTTAGCTCAACAAGACGCACAAAGCTCAAAGCAATTTGAGAGACAAACTTCCATGGGCTAGCATGGGTAGAATCGGTGGCTAGCTGGGCATTCCAGTCGTTGCCTATAACTCATAGTTACTTCGCATAACTCTATGCTAAAGACTCTTTGGTTCAAGAGGGAACTGCCCAACCATTTGCCCACAAGAGCAATATTCCTGTGCACTAACCTACCAATACCCAGACTGCCGTACTTAGGCTTACACACACAGTCCCAACTCACCAAGTGATCTCTCCTAGGCCCCATCCACACCAGACCACAAGAAATTACTAATCAACTTCTCAATGCGTTCCGCCACTGCTATTGGGATCCTCAACAAAGAGAGATAATAAAGGGTGATACTGGTTATGGTTATAAAAGATTGGATATGAGTAATCCTCCCAAAGAGAAATATCCACGCTTCCACCCATTCAGTTGCTTAGAAACCGAATGCACAACCTGCTCCCAAAACGCTTTCGTTAGGGTTTCCACCCAAAGGCACCCCCAAGTAAGTGATGGGCTACATCTGAACCTTACACCCTACCAAACCAACGGGTTGTGCAAGAAAGTCACCATCGACGTTAATCCAAGCCAAACTACACTTTGCAAGATTTATCTTCATTCATGAGATCAACTCAGTTGCAGGAGCGTAAGAACATTATGAAACTTGTCAAAATTAGCACAAGAAAAGAATAGTATCATCAGTAAATTGTAATTGTGACACCTGTACCCCTTCTTGCCCCACCAAAAAACCATCAACCACCACCATTAGCTCCACACTCCTCTCCAACAACCTACCTATTGAGCACATTGACTATCAAAGTGAAAAAAAATACTCCCTCCGTTCTTAAATCAAAGTTACGCTTTGTTTTCCGCAACTCACATAGAACGGAGGGAGTAAATAAACGAAGATAGAGGGTCCTCTTGCCTCAGCCCCCCTAGAGGAAGTAACTTTGTCCCTCGGCACCCTGTTTACCAAACTGAGAAATAGTCATTTGAAAACACCCTCTAATTCACCGTATACCAAACCCCCTTCACTCTAGCACTTAATCTAAGAACCGCCAACTCACCCTATCGTAAGCTTGATCGAGAGATTCTAAGAGGGGATGTGGAAATTTATGACATCCCTTTATGACTAGTGTTGTGTTTTGGGATTTTACTTTGGGTATGTACTTAGCTTTCCAAATTTCTTTGGGTCAAAATAACCCTTATGAGAAGAGGGGATTATTATTATTATTTTAATTTTTGTTATTTTTTTTTTGTGTGGGGCCTTTGGCTAGAGTGAAACTCTAGGATCTTTGGTGGGATTGATAAGCCACTTGATTTAGTTTGGGATCGTGTGGTGTACTTGACTTCTTTATGGGCAAAGTGGCTGGGGGCGGGGCTTCTAGGGGGACATCCCATACAGATGTTCAACGCTACGCTGGGAATTTTGTAATTAGATTTTCTATCTTTTGAAGATCCCTTGTCCTCTTAGGTTGTAACTTCTCATTTCTTTCATTAATACATTTTTTTCTTAGATAAGAAAAAAAAGAGTTTCTTTTTTTTTTTTTTGTTTTAATGTTATTCCTTGACATTTCTTGAAGATTGTGGATGTTGAAGTAACTGATGTGCTAGTTACTTGTTTGGTTCTTACTCTCGTGATAAGTTGAAGTACAAATGGATACAAAAACCGTTATTGATGAAGCTTTGAGAACTAGATGGCTGATTGGAAGTCTGATAACTTTTCTAAAGTAGGTCATCTTTGTATTGTTTGCCTTTGTAGTACTAGTTATACTTCTGGAATCTTAGGAGAACATTCTGTATGGAGGGGTCTATATAGCCTAATAGGTGCCTTAGAGAATAAGAACACACACCAGAGGAATGTTTTGCCATGATGAAGTTTGAACTGAAATATAGGATAGAACACTAATTAAATAGCAAGAAGATGTGTACTAAATACTCTGATATTACTAGTATGGTATGATGTTAGTGTACTTGCTAGAAGTAGGGGAGTCAACGTGGAATCCTTCCTAGAATGTGGCCCCTTACCCCTAGTTCTTTGTTTGTACTATTTTGTCCTATGGTAATATAATTACTATTTTATGAAAAAAAACTAATACTGCTTTCCTAGTAATAACAAAGCTAATATATTGAGATCTACTATCTTAACAAAATACCCCTTAATAAATCAGTGTATGGTAAAATATTTCACACATACAATTGTTTTCTAAAACTAATGAATACATGCCATAAATTTCAGACCTCCTATATCCCATTCTTGTCACCCTCATCAGACGTTCTGAAGCTTCATCTTGAGAAGGCGTATGATAGGGTGTGCTGGAGTTCTTAGATATAGAGATGAAAGTAATGGCCTGATAAGCTTTCCCCTTGGGTCATAAAGGTGGAATCATGGTTGTTTCAACTGTGTGTGTTTTCTATTGTGGTTAATGTTTGACTTAGGAGTTGGTTTGACGCCTCTTGGGGTGTTAGGCAGGATGATCCTCTATTTCCTTTTCTTTTTATTCTCGTGCTCAATGTACATAGTAGGATTATTCTTAAAGGGGATGAGTTCCGCTCAGTGGANTTCCCTTATATGATGCCATTTTCTTTAGGTTTAACCTGCTTCTTTTATACTTATTCTGTAATAAAAACTTTTTTCTTATCAACAAAAACGTTGAACTTGCTTCTTTTAGGACTGCCTTTATAACCATTTAGGCTTTTGAGTCTTTTTCAGGCCTTGGTTAACCTGTCCAAGAGTGGTATCTAGGGATAGATGTGGACCATTGGGATTTGAGTCTTTATGCTTCTCTTGCTGGTTGTACTATTCTCGATTCGCCCTTTAGTTGCGGGGAGGAAAACCAGTTCATCTGTCTTTTCAGGACCCGTTCTTGAGAAATTGATGGAGCAATTGGATGACTAGAAGGGTGCTTGGGTTCACATTACCCTTAATTAGTCTTTGACCCCTTTATATTTTTTTTTGTCTGTCTTCAGGTTTCCTAGGCGGGTTGCTAGAAAGTTAGGAAAGATCACGCATGATTTCCTGTGATCAGGGTTGCTAAGATGTGAGTCCTTTGGGGGGGGGGGGGGGCTGCAAACAATTTAGAGGCAGCTGGTAATTTGAAGTGAAGGTGGTGGAAAACCTGCCTGGGTCCTCACCCGCTGGGATCCCACTTAGAAAGTAGTTTAGTGCAGCTTCTGCACTTTATGGCAAGTAGCCCTCAACAGGGAAAGATAGTTCAATAAGAATACAAGTATTGGCAACATTTGAGACTGATACACCAGCACACTGTTGGCTCTCTTGGTTTTGTTTGTTTGCAAATCATTGTGCTGCCATCATATAATTGTCATTGCCACATCTTGCCTCTTATACCCTCTCTTTTCCCAGCTAGCTAGGATAGTTGGAGCATTCTGTCAGTCCCCCTTCATCTTTCTTGCGTACTTACTCACTCATGTCCATTGATTAGCCTAATGCCATTTGGATATCTCGGAAAAAAGAAGAAAACCAATGCATGTGCAGGTGAACCATGGGAATTTGTGGGATTTCCTTCAAACATGGGTTTACTGTTGTTGGCAAGCTGATGAATATCATTGGTCAGGGATGGTGGCTTGCCTTTGTGGTTCTCCTATGGGTGATTGCTGCTGACCTTTCACCATATGGATAGGAAGAAGATGAAAGATGAAGGAATTTGTCTGAGGATTTTGCAATTATACCTAAAATGTCCCTAGGAACCTGTGGTGTCAACAAGGGGCTTGATCTACGGGAAGTAGAAAACTCCAGTTTATGTGAAAATTGAATGATGGATCTGGATCCGAATTTCTGTAGCTAAGCAGACTCTTGGGTGTTAGATGGATCTGGATCCGAGTCAGTGCGTTTTGTGTCACCGGGATAGAGAGACCCCCTCACATCTGTTCTTACATTGTGATTTTGGAAGATCTCTATGGCTTCGGCTTTTGGGAATTGAGGGGGAGTGTTTTGTTAGCCCTGCGAATATTGAGCAACTCTTGCAGATTCACTTTGTTGGCTTGGGCGGGGCAAGGACCGTAGATTGCTTTGGCGGTGCGCCTTTTTGACACTTCTTTGGTGTGTCTAGCTGGAAAGGAACTCCCGGATCTTTACGGCGGTTTATAATCCAGCAGAGTTTGTTTGGGGCCGCATTTTTTATATGGCCTCTCCAAGCGACTGGGGCTTTTAAGGGGGTCATACTGACGGATATACAACGCCATTGAGGCGAGCTGTAATTTTTATTTTCTGTTGAGGACTTCTTGTCCTCCTACTTTTTAAGTTTTGCTGTCATTAATACAATTCTCTTTTTTTTTTTTTTTNTTTTTTTTTTTTTTTTTTTTTTTTTTTTTTTGTTACCTACTTACCGATGCTAGTCTTATACCTTGGCAACTTTCTGATTACGTGCATTGCTGGTTATTGTTACATAATCATCGTGGTCAAGTTTCTCTCCCTGTTTTCGTCAATCCATAAAGTGATGAAACAGACAACATAGTGACCAGGTCTTACAGAGAAAGGCCTGAATAATTATTCCACTTTCTGAAGAAGAATGCACCATTTTATTTTAAGCTGTCCTGAGAGAAATGACACTCATTCTAATATGCTAGCAATTGGGTTTTTGATTTTTCTATAGCGTATTGGCATCTTCCTTCAAAGTATTGTTGTTATTCATCATATTGGCGGTACTGTGTAATGCTATTTTTTCTGCGTTATGATGCATCTGGCTGGAGAGGAATACACAGGTCTTTTCTGGAATGTTATTGTCCACTGACATGTTGTCGAATAGGGTTACTTAGCCTCCTCGTGGACTAAGGCAGGAGGGAGTTTTTCAAGTAATTTTTTTTCACAGATTCAGCGACATTGGATGATCTGTAAATAGAATTTATAAAGGATTCCTCGTCCTTTGTAATTTTGATTTTCTTTGATATATGCTTTTTTCTTATATAAAAATCCTATTGGTAGTTGTTACAGTGACATACTTCTTCTGGCAAAGACTATAGTAGATTTGAACTTAGAAATTGGTAGATGCAAGCAGAATGTTCATTTAAGGATTATGCCAATTGTGCTGCTCATTATTTTGCATTTCTTGTCATCTGCCTTTTTGTTGTTGTGAATATGCTAACTTCACTTTGATCACTTGTTCAGGCCTGATCTATTCACAGTTTTAGCTCAGCAGCTTCAGTCAGCAGATGTTCTTTCTTCCCACAGGATATTTCTGATTCTTTTCCGTACTCTGAAAGAACTGTCAACCAAACGACTTACTTCAGACCAACGGAACTATGCAGAGGCACGGTTAATTCCACCATCTATTGCCACACTCCTACATCTTTTCCAATTTGGTTTGACATTAATTTCTTTCTCTGTTCCTATGCTTTATATCGTTTTTTTTTCTCTGTTGAGAAAAAAGGAAAAAGTATAGAACTTGGTCGCTATCTGTTTTCAAGATATTTTTTCATTGCCCTTAGAACTTGGTGGCCTTTTCCAGTGTTGTAATTAAGACAATGAACAAACTGTTCGCAGAACACCAATCTGTAATAGGGTGATTAATGATGAATGTTAAGAATCAAAATTTGTGAAAATTGTGATAAGGGCATTTTTAGATGAAGATTTGTGTCTAGTAAGGTTCTGTCTTGGTTGAGATTTTGAGAGACATTTGCAGATAAGTCGAGTTACCTCCTGCAGATACTCTGGTTGGCTATTCGTTTCAATAATTTTCTTCATCAGGGGCCATGCAATTTTGTATTCTCGGCTTCTTTTGCTACTGCTATATGATTGTGTCATTATGCGGTTGTTTGAATGATTAATTAGTACTATCCATTATTAGTATTTTAAGATGAATTCAAGTGCTTCATATGCTTCAGTTTTCTTCTGTAATTTTGGTCGCTTGCAAGCCCTTGCCTCTCTATAATGATGTGAAGCTAACTTGTACTCGAAAGAGCAGAGATTGGAAAGTTATAGAATCTATTAAAAGATCAAAATAAAAGAAAGCACCTATATCTTGATCGCCATGCTGCTAAGTGATGTTTCTTATTTACCGTGGTGATTTAGAGCTAGAACGTTTATTTTTTCAATTGCCTCTGAATCTGATAATATCTATTGCTTGGTGGTCTGCTGGCAGATATCTTCCCATTTCTTTGATTATTGCTGGCATCTTTGGCAAGGTGATGTGCAAAGAATATTGCATGGTTTTTCTGAGCTAGTGCGCAACCTCAGTTCGAATGTCTTGGACCAACATCAAAATGAGCTGTATCTAATATGTGAAAGATGGTACCTGTGTCTAAAGATAATACGCCAATTAATTATTGCAGGGCACCAAAGTGATTCGAAATCCATGCAGGTGCACTATATTTTATACTGTTTTTATAATGATCAGATTTTTGCTTGTTCTCTTTCTTTGAATTGATAGTCTGCATGCTATATCGTATTGAGCATATTCAATGGTTTCTGGTTTGCAGGATGTCCGTCAAGTAAAGGAGGTTTCTCCTGTGCTGCTAAATGCTATTCAGTCATTGCTTCCTCACTGTAAGATTTTTTATCTTATAGTTTTTGAATGTCATGTCCCCTCCATCTATTTATTTATGTTAGTTTCTAGTGATACATGGTACTACCCTTTGTCCAAATACCATTCAGTTTTTTTATTTTTTATTTAGATAAAAAAAGTAACTGTATTAATAACAAAGAATATTAGATAGAGGACAAGGAGTCCTCTAAAACAATCAATTCAACAAAGCCCTCCAGTCCCACTAGAATATCCTAATGGTCAGAAACCCAAATAGAAGAAAGGGAAACAACTCTATGCCAAATCAAATCTTCTGGAACAAATTGATCGTGAAACACACGACCATCCCTCTCCAGCCAGATACAGCAAACCACTCAAACATTGCACTTCTCCAATAGATCTTTCCCCTCCTTGGGACCGAAACTTCTAAAAGCGGTCTGAAACATCACAAACAAGCTTGCGGGACAAACCCAACACTCACCAAAAAATGTCAAAAAGATGTTGCCAGACACACTAAGCAAAAGGGCAATGCAAGAACAATTGCTCAGCGGTTTCAATGCTTCCATAGCACATCGCACAAATGTCAGGTGATAACAATTTATAAGGTCTCCATATGTGCTGCAGATTGTTGGTGTTAACTCTATTTAGGATTGTAGTCTGTCCAAGAGAAAACACCACATTTTGAAGGAAACTTTAGCACCCCAAATGATAGAATCAAGAGATTCTTGAGGAGACGAAGTCAGTCTAATCAGATGCAGGGAAAAAAACACTAACAAGTAAAAATTGATGTGTTTGATAAAGCCCAAACACGAGTATCTGACTCAACTTTATAAATAAGGGTATCGAGCTAAAGAACAACACCAAAAGCTCATTAACCTCCCTCCTACCACCATTCCTCATAAAATAGAAATTCCAAGAGATAGAAGAACCATCCAAAGCATCAAAGCGAAAAACAGGCATGTGATGAAAGGAAGAAGACTGTCTAGGCAAGGGAACGACGTAGAAAATGGAACATCTCCTATTTTAACACCTTACTATTCACTGATTGGAGTAAGCGCAGAACCCCTCTTGATGAAAACCTTTCCTCTTTTGCGCTTTCCTTCTCCCCCTCGTTTCATCCTCCTTTTCTCTCTCTCTTTCTCTAATTATGCCACCAAATCGGATTGCCACTGTTTAGCCCTAAATTTTCAATAAATAAAAAATAAAAGAAATAATAAAAATCTAGGCTGCACCAACCCTGTCAACCAACTGCTGCTAATAAAAAAAAGGAAAGAAAATCAGAAAATGGGGGGTAGTGGCAGTTAACAAGGAACTAGTGGGTGGTTGGAAGTAGTGGGCAGTTTAAGTTGGTTTACACTTCTATAAAAGGGG
>BSSO01006415.1:0-11971 GCA_030267885.1 Mesembryanthemum crystallinum
ACCCTATTGTCGCCGGAGTATTTTTAAATACCAATATGGCAATAGGGGTATTTTTTAAATACCCATTTGGCATTTTGGCCCTTATGCTATTCAAGGGGTTTTGGTTTTGTGAGAATGTTTTTCTGGGTTTTTGCATGTCCCTTTACTAAACTTGAATAGTTTGGAATGCATGCATCCTCACCTCCTGAGATCCTCTGTGACAAGCTTCTCCCTGTGTGGTCTTGTTGTTGTCATCATCTTGGTATCTTGTGAACTGCATCGTTTATTTTGCAAGTATAAGTTATAGTGTTTTTGTAGTTCCTTTCTATCTTCATGTATTAAACACATACCTGGTGCTTCTGACATGAGTAAGTATGCATGTGATCCTTGTAGTGTGTTATATTGTTTTTATTGTTGTGAAGGTTCCATTTTTTTGGTGCGGTGTTTCTAAATTTGTACTACTTCTGTTTAGCAAAACTATACCATATTGAGTGAAGCTGATATACGACAATGTCAAGAAGATGACATCATGAAGATATCAACGGTACTTTCTATTTCAAAGGTTGAAGCTAGCATCCTTCTCCGCCACTATAGTTGGTAAGCGCTGCTTTGGTTTTTTAACCATCAATTAAACATATAACTCCATATAAGCATGTACTTTAGTATTAAGCTTTTAGTTATGTTAATGGCATTATTTGCGTTATTTGTACAGAAGTTACAAAAAAAATTCTTTGGGTGTCAAACGAATTGCACATGTCGAAATTCAAATAAGAATCAATCTATTATAGGTCTTATTCTATGTGGGATTCCCAAAGTTATTCATAGGCAATAAATCACGAGGGGTTGGAGACCTAAAAATAAATGTGTTGAATTGTGTGAATCAAGAACTTGTGGAAACCTTACTATTATTGCAGAATTTATAGTCGAACAATTAAAGAGTAAGGTATCATTTTGAAAAGTATTATACCTCATCAAGTCATCGCCTTCTCAATTATGAGTGAACCTTGTGGCAGTATATTATACCTTGATCTTCTAAGTAAACCCTGCTTGTGTGGCCTTACAGGAGCGTCAGTAAAGTAAATGATGAGTGGTTTGCTGATGAAGACAAGGTTCGAAAAACTGTTGGTCTATTGGAGAGACCCGTTGTCGAATTCACTAAAATGAGAGAAGTACGCTTGTTATGTGATTTATCGATTTTGAGATTGCTTTTCTCCGGGCTCTTGCGTGAATTTGCGTATCATCTTTCTTCCTCATGATCTATGCCTTAATCTAACAGATGACTTGCGGGATTTGCTTCGAAACCTTTCCGAGGGATATGATGAGTGCAGCTGCCTGTGGCCACCCATTTTGTAATTCATGCTGGGGAGGTCTGTTTTGATATGTTGTACTAATTGTTCATTTGTTTGCATTTTAGCATTGGAGGAATACTACTTTTTATGTAATGCACATATTAGAAAGAACAAAGAAATAGAAATAAAAGAATGCAGTTGCAATATTTTGCTACTCTGTTCAACCTAGGCCCTGAGCTCATAGTCATAAAACATACCACCAGCGTAAATTCTTTCCCGCCAAATAATGAAAGGTCTTCCAGCTATAAATTACTGAAACAAATCTGTGGACCGACCTGCAAACTGTTTCTTTCTTATTTCTTTCCCTGTTCAGTTCTGATCTACTTCTAGTCTTAAATTCTGGATGCACAGTTTATTGCTGTTGGTACTTCTGTTCCTGTGTGGTTCCCTTTGGAGTTCATCTTTTACTTGTTAGTTATTGACGCGGGGGGGGNGGCCTAAGGCCTCATAGTACCATTCAATGTAGTTTGTACAACTGAGTCAGTTCATTATTGGCAAGGAGCTAGTTTCTTTTCTAGCTTGAATGATCCTCATTTATTTCTTTCCTTCTCGTCAGGTTATGTGGGCACTGCCATTAATGATGGACCTGGATGCCTAATGTTGCGGTGTCCGGACCCTTCATGTAGCGCTGCTGTGGGTCAGGACATGATAAGTATGCTGGCTTCAGCTGAGGACAAGGAAAAATATGCTCGTTACTTTCTTCGATCCTACATTGAAGATAATAGGAAGGTACATTTGCATACATTTAAGTTAGTGCTAAAGCAATCTGTTATACTATTTGGTAGTTTATTGTCTAGATGTATCGCCTTTTCTTCACGAAGTCTGGTAAGTTCTGTTGCATCCATCAAGTGTTTTTGCTAATTAAAAGGTAGCTTTTGTTTGGCGGTGTGTGTGTTAGGAAAGAGGAAGTGAAGTGATCTGCTTATGGAATTGGAAGAAAAGCTTGAATTAATGTTAATTAGGGCACTTCTGTTTTGGAGGTGTTGAATGATCTGCAAATGTCCTGCTTCTCTGAGTTGTTTACCATATCTATAGAAATTGTTGAAACAGCTTTCTTATATAGTTCATAATACAGCTGTGTGCACTGAACACTCCAGTGAGTTTTTCTTGACTTGATTAAATTTTTTCAGTGTCATAATCTGCTCTTTGGCTTTCATTATTGCACTTGTGATGCTTGGTTGGTTATTTGATGGTCATCAGCTCAAAGCATCTGCTTGACAATTTATGTCCTATCCTTAGCTCCTAGTTGCTAATTTTCAATGTGCTATTATAAAACCATTTTTGTGAGTTGTTTATTGGGAAATTTTGTAGGCCAAATGGTGCCCCGCTCCCGGTTGCGACTATGCTGTGGATTTTGTTGTCGGTAGTGGAAACTATGATGTCACTTGCCGCTGCTCATATAGCTTTTGTTGGAGCGTAAGCCATTTTCTCTTTTCCTATGCTGCATTTATCAGAACTATAAACTGTAGTGCATACGGTTTAGAAAGCGGAAAGAAACATTTATAATAACTGGCTAGGTGTTCTGGATTGGCTTTAGGTTCTGAACAACTAGGTCTTTTCCTGATGTAATCCGGATGCCCAATATTTTTGGATCCTATGGTATGGACTACACATCAGGAAGTACTGGGGTACTAATGATCCCAAGGTTGAAACCTGAATGGTTGGAGAGAGAGTCTCTATTATGTTAGTCAATGTTGCTATCTTCTTTCCTTTCACTTGTTTATTCCTTTTTGGGTGGCTGACAGAATAGGATTAATTTGGTATTCCTTACCTGTTGGCCAAAAAAAGGGAAAAAAAATAATCAAAAGTACTGAGATAAAACGTCTCCCAAAGAAGAGGTGATTGATATGCATAAAAAATTGCCGTAAAAAGGATATCTCTCTGTTCCACACCTCTTTCTTTTATTTATTTATTTATTTATTTATTATTATTATTTCATTATTTTATTATTTTATTATTTATTTTTTACATTCGTACATTATATATTCTGAGCACAAAAAAATTGTGCAAGTCACAAATTTCGAAGAACTTTTGAGGTGTTTTATATACCTGCCAAATCCGATTTGCTTTATTTTGAAACTGTTTTAATGGGAACCCTTGTGAAGGCCCACAAAGTTGACTTGATTTAAAAGTTGAATTGAAACCATTTGAACAAAAGTTTTCGACCAGAAACGCAGCAATTCATAATAGCTTTAACCTGAAGGATCATAAATTCTAATATACACAAATATGCATCTTCCTCTACTTCTCTAGTCTTTTCTCTGCTTTCTAGCAATTGCTCATTGCAATTGCGCCAACTTAGTGTGTGTCCCAATACATGGGCAAAGAGTAGAGTAAAGAGATGCTTCTGGTTTGTGTTCACTCAAAAGTTTCATTTAACGTTGAAATGCACCTACTAATGATTAACTGAATTGAAGTGTGCTCGATGCATTTCCAACTTGGTTGACTCAATTGCCACCTCTACCTTATGCAAGAACCATACAGACATTCCAGAACCACCCTCACATTTGGGTCTATGACCTTTCTTGTGACCAATTAGACTGTGTCTCTGGATCTATCTCCGGTACCCAACGTAAATAATCGCTTATGCAAGCCAGACTGACATACAGATGAACCTGTTTCTGGCATATCTAGTATCTAGTATTTGATTTTGTGGATTGAATTAAGTACCCAAAAAAAGGACATTCTGCAACACAATACTCCAAGGTGCACCTGGTGGGAGTGGGACTATGACTGCAAAGATGCCTGCTCATGAGTGTATTAATTAGCAGGAGGTGCACTAAAGTTAGGTGCATCTTTGTGGCTAAGTATTTTATCATATGCTTCAAATCTTGTTGGATTCAAGTTATAAGTATAGGGTGGAAAGTTGATGAGCTTTCATTCATAAATTAGCTATAATGTATGTTGTAGCCATCAATATATGAAAAATAAAGATGCACCTAAATGAAGTCGTTCTACATTGGGCTGTAGAGACGTGTTAGATGCACCATTTCAAACACTACCACAGAATCAAATCAAAACTGGCAGTGGCAGGATATGCAGACTAACTGGTGTATACTATATTTGATGGCACCATTTTAAATCTTGAGTCACAAGCTGGACAGACCTGAGATTTTCCTCTCCCTTTACACCCCACCAGATAGGGAGATTCATATTCCACCCCCATTAATGATATAATTAAACCAATTTTACCGATCTTACTGGAGACACCATTCATGTCCTTGAAGCCATCTTTATATAGTTGGATGGAACGTGCTTTATGAATGTTAGTTTCAGACATGAGAATTTCTTCTATCCTGCATTCTCCACTTTTCTTATACATATGCAGGCTGATTCTGTTATTCTTTTCGCATTCTTTGTCTATTATAAAATAAAATCGCTATTGTCATGTGTTCTTTACTAATACAGTTCTGATTGTGCAGTGTACTGAGGAAGCTCATCGACCCGTTGACTGTGGCACTGTGGCCAAGTGGATTCTGAAGAACAGTGCAGAGTCTGAAAACATGAATTGGTATGTTAGCACAACTCATGGATGCTTAGACGTGTCTCTTCTGCCAGCTCCTTTTAAGGAAGCTGAAATTATATGAAATGGTTTGATTTTGCCTTTAGTTAGTTTTTGGTCCATCTGTACTATTGGTAACTGCTCGAGATTGAGTTTGAGTTGTCTGTAAGACTGTACCATACTATTGCATCAGGCTAATGCACAAGCTATTTGAGTTGTACTCCCTCCGTTTCCCTAAAATATTCACGTATTCTATTTTTGTCCATTCCATAAAAAAATTTACGTTTCCTAAAATGAAAAGGTTTTTAAATTGAAGTTACCTAAAACGCCTCCCCATCCACCCTCAAATATTCTCTCTCCTACCCACTTGCCCACTAGCCAAGGGTAAAGTTGGAAGTCACATACCAAAACAAAACTCCTTAATGTACGTGCAAAAAAGCAAACGTAAAGATCTTAGTGGAACATAGTGAGTAATTGATAATTTTGAAAAGGGTTAATATTCACACTCATTGTAGTTATCGGTCTAGAACCTATTTTGAGTTGCTATCTTGCTTTAAGTGTTTTCTTGTAAGATATATTGGTGTCTGAATATTGGCAGATGCATGCACAGTGGCTGACAGTGCTGCAGTTTTGTTGTACTCAGGATGCAGAAGTTCATCCTTTACTCATACATAAGATTATCTTCAATTCAAGGAGGGCTGCAAATAGAATCATGCAAAAACAGAAGCTTAAATAAGCATTAGGATATCATTATTGACTGAAGTTTACTAACAAACAGCACCTTAAGAGTCACTCTGAACCAAAGCTTTGATTTCTTAAAAAGAAATAGAAGTATACCACTAAGGGGGTGATGTCACAGGAATACTCCAAAACCAGCTTTCCTATAACTATGCATTTTACATGATTATGTCCAGAGAACCAAGAAAGATGAGTGCTGATTTCT
Organism: Mesembryanthemum crystallinum; assembly: GCA_030267885.1. Taxonomy (NCBI): domain Eukaryota; kingdom Viridiplantae; phylum Streptophyta; class Magnoliopsida; order Caryophyllales; family Aizoaceae; genus Mesembryanthemum; species Mesembryanthemum crystallinum. The sequence continues at coordinate 5,774 of BSSO01006415.1, forward strand.
GCAAAGCACTTGACCCAGCAAAAGAACATCCTCAAATGGCTTCTTGCTGAACTTAACAAATTCTGGAAAGGGCTTCCTAAATGCAAGAAAGAGTAAACCCAAGAATGATGCTTACAGTGCTCGATTGATTCTGTTTCACCTTTATAGAGACTGTACCTACAACCTATTTTCTAGACCTAATTTTTCTCCTTCAGAATGTTTCTCACACCAGGCAGATTCCACGGAGCAATCTTTAGTAGGAGCATTGGACCTCCAATAACCTGGCAGGAAAGTCAGAATTTTCTGTTCTAATATGTGGCAGACTCTTAATCGAAAAACGGCTGTTGCTGTTATGACACAGTAGCATCAAGTTCTAATATTCAAATTTGACCTCAGCCTTCTGGATCTATTAAGCTGTTCATTGCTCCCTCATCCTGTTTATTAGGTTATCTTGAGAGCCAAATTCACAGTTTTCGTCTTTCCAATAATAAAATCAAAACTTGGACTTGCATTTCTAATTATGCAGCTTGTTAAATTTCTAGTTGATGAAATACACCTGAGATATAGAACAGAAGAAAGGAGGGCAAAAATGAGAGGGGCACTCATAAAATTTCCCTTGCGATTCTCTTTTGTGATTGGATTTGGAAGGACGGTTGAATCAGTGTCACATTTTTGTACTGGAAAAAGATTTCTGCTGGTTACTGGATGTATCTGGATGGTCAAAAATTATGTTATCTGGATATGTCGTGCATTGCCATGACTTCTTCTAGGGTAAGCACCTTGGGTTGGGGGTTCTTGTCAAATGTCTCACCAGGTTTTGTGTCTAGCTGTGCTGTTGGTGTAATACTTCTTGTCACTGAATTTCCTTTGTGCATGATTCCATGCTTATCTATGTGTTATTGTTGAATTATTGCGCCTCTCTTACCAAAAGAAAAGAAAACAATCATTGCTGAAATGGTGATGGTTTCTCTCAGGATATTGGCTAATTCCAAGCCATGCCCAAAGTGCAAGCGACCAATTGAGAAGAACCAAGGCTGTATGCATATCACATGTACACCTCCCTGTAAATTTGAATTTTGCTGGTAAGGTTTCTATGTCTGCCAACTGTATCTATCTTGCAGAAATGTATGAAAATTGGTGAATTTAAGTCACTCCCCTCCCCCTCCAAAAGAAGGGTGAAAATAGAAATTGGTAAAATTTTCAAAGATGATGTTTGTTGTTTACAAAGGATGTCACTGATAATTGTATTTGCAGGCTCTGTCTTGGTGCTTGGACCGATCATGGTGAGAGGACTGGTGGTTTTTATGCATGTAATCGCTATGAAACTGCCAAGCAGGAGGGAGTGGTAAGATGACATTTGTTTTATGTGATATATACATGCTTCCTCTTTAATTTACTTACTTGAACCGCTCCTTTGTATTGATGGCAATACTGTTTTTGTTCTATCACAGTATGACGAGTCCGAGAAACGTAGAGAGATGGCCAAGAACTCCTTAGAGAGATACACTCATTATTATGAGCGTTGGGCGACCAACCAATCGGTATGTACTGGATTATTGAACTTATCTTAGTCTCCACATTTTCCCTTCAGAAGTCCTATTTAAACCCCAAGCAAGGTTTATGGTTTGGTAGCTTTAAAAGTAGAATGTTAAATGATNCCTTTTTGGAATGATGGAATGCTGCCTGTGCTCATAAGAAAAGGAATTTCTCCAATTTTTGGAGTTCGGCATGAATCTGATAGAATTTGCGAGTGGAAATGACAAGGAAAGTTTTTTCGAAAATGTTACTCCAGTTCTGTAATGCCTGGTACCTAGAATATTCTCTCAAGGCCTTTTCTTTGGACATTAAATTGCTTCTCTTTGCTGTTAAATCATTATCAGTGGTGTAAAAAGGTGGCTCTTTATATAGTTGCATTACTATTATGCAGATTGGTTTCCTGAGTGTATGTTAATGTTACTTTTGTTACCCAAATACCCTTCAAAAATTTATAAAGGTAGATTTAATGTGCGGCTTTGACTTAGCCTCTTTGAGTATAGCACGATTTTTGCTCATCATATGTGGTGTATGGTATGAGACTGACTGATTGGTGGTTTGCAGAACTCAGTTGCATATAAACTTTTTCCTGAGCAGGAAGCTTACAAGGGATTAACCAACTTTGTTTCGGTTGATTTTCTAACTATCAGATATATTTACAGGCTTCTAACTATCTTTTTGGCTGTGCTTGTGCAGTCTAGACAGAAAGCACTGGCAGACCTACAGCAGATGCAAAATGTGCATGTAAGTGTCCTATCTTAATGTGTGGGCATTTAAATGATTAATTCTAACTCTACTAACAACATTGATCTTGGTAAAACATGTGCTTTCTTTAGATGCTTCGATGAGAGCATTTTTTACCCCTCATTGTTGCTTGCGTGCTTAAAGGATGCTATAAGAAACAAATAGTAGGGAGAGATTTCACGACAATTAGAGCCTTAAAATACTGAGAAGTATTTTGAATGTTAATGTGTCATGTTGTTGCTGGAGCTTGTGTTTGCATGATCTTGTTCACATCTGGACAACCCCCCCCCCCCCCCCCCTCCTGAAAAAAAGGGGAAAAAACAAAAACGAGCTACTGCATTTGAGTTTTCCTTGATTCTGTGACCAATTGTCAAATGATGGTTTCTCTCCACCCTTTATCTTCTTTTTGTTGATGATAAGTAGTGCATTTGGTGGAGATTGGTGAATATTGGTAAAATGGCTTAAATTTAGAATGTCTTAATTTCTCCTTGCTAATTGATTTTGCCTTTTTTTTTTTTCTCTCTCCTTCTCTAACTGGGGGGAGGGCTGGACTCCTTTGTTGTGTTGTTCAGAATGTCACCTTAGTGTATAATCTCCTTAAAGAATCCCAGAATTTTATTGTATGATTATGGTTGGATGGTGTTCTGAGGTTCTTAGATCTTTAATGGCTTTTAATAACAAGGGCTGAGGTTATTTTTTTCCATTGTACAGCTAGAGAAGCTGAGTGACATACAGTGCCAGCCGGAGTCGCAACTCAAGTTTATAATTGAAGCATGGTTGCAGGTGAAGTATTGTGCTATCATAGATTTTCCATGACACGTGAAGCATGTCTGTTACAAGGTTTATTGTGGTTGCAGATTGTTGAATGTAGGCGAGTTCTAAAATGGACATATGCTTATGGATATTATTTGCCCGAGCATGAACATGCCAAGAGACAGTTTTTCGAGTATTTGCAGGGTATGTCATCTAATGTAGTTGTATAGGAATGTTTGATCTTGTTGCAGTTGTTGAGTTAGCCGTTGTATGTCCTGCAGGAGAAGCAGAGGCTGGTTTAGAACGACTACATCAGTGTGCAGAGAAGGAGCTGCAGACGTATTTAACTGCCGAAGGGCCATCAAAAGAGTTCAATGAGTTCCGTACTAAGCTAGCTGGTCTGACAAGGTATTGTCAAATATCAACACACATTGTAATACATTGTTAGCATATGTTCATTCACTTCGTATGTAGAATATACTATGCCTATTAGATTAGTTACACTTGAACCTGTTTCTAAAATTTGCCAATATTCCTAGTATCTTCTAACAGTTCCACATTGACTTGGTGACAGTGTGACCCGAAATTACTTTGAGAACCTTGTCCGAGCCCTAGAAAACGGTTTGTCGGATGTGGACTCGCACGGTGCTTGCAGCCGGACCACAAGCTCGAAAAGCCTAGGTGCAAGTAGGAGCAGGGGTGGAAGGGGCAAGGGGGCATCATCAAAATCCGGTAGTTCAAGCAGGAATAATGATGATTCGACCCACTGGTCCTGTGAACATTGCACATTCGCAAACGTCAAGTCGGCCACAGTTTGTCAGATGTGTCATAACAGGAGGTAAAGGGTCTCCTATTCGCTGATGGCGAAATTTCTGTCAATGGGCAGGGGTTGAAATACAAAGAATTGGTGCTTGGCAATCGACAACCAGGATATCGTTCCTTCCCATGAAGTGATTAGCCAAGTTGATGCACAATTAACAAAAAAAAAAAAAAAAAAAAAGAGGTGATAAATGGTTGGGGGAAGTGGAGCATCTTGTTTGTAAGTCTCATTTTTAATATTATTATTATGAGGTGTATATATAGTTCCATCATCTGCTTTTGGATCGTAGCCAGTATTTTCATGGAAAATCCTCTTATCGGACGTACTTTTTGGCAAAAGCCTGAACCTTTCAGGCTGATTTGTAATAGTGAAGAAGTAAGTACTTGTAACAAAGCTTCCTTGGCTAATTCCATTGTCAATAAACCGTACCCATTGTATCAAGGGAATCCATGAAGATTCAGAAGTGGTTGGCATATAATATTATTATAAGATATATGCATGTTTGTTTGTTTGTTACTAGTACTCTTTAGAACTAACTAGTCGTCATTTATACCATGTTGGAATTTCTGGAAAAGAAAGTCACGTATTCAAATGTACAATAGTAACAATTATTCTCGTATGTATGAGGTGGCATATGAGGGGCCTGGTACTTGTAAGAAGAATGTGACAACTAATTTGGATGAATATAAGTCACTTTTTGAGACTGTATATAACTAACTTAATAGCAGATGATTGTATCCGAAAAGAATAATAGGGAAAATAGTATTTGTTAACAATTCCAAATTATTGAATTTCTTTCAGACATTCTCTTGAATAAAAACGCTTAAAAGAAATTTTAGATGATAGGCCATCAAAAATCAATTCCTCTCATTTTATATCATTTCGCCTTGTCAAGTACGTCTTATATAATGATTTATGTGAGACAACTAAAGACATCTATTTGAAACCAAAACTATTTATTATTGTTTGAAAAAAAAAAAGCAATTTCGGGCATATAAATGTCATTTATTGTTAGAAAAAGTACTCGTATCACACATCAAATCAAATCTCACAAGAAACACTTATACGAATTTATTCTTGAAATACCCGAGGCAAGGTGACCTGTATAGAGTTTTTTTTTTTTTTTTAATTGTTATTTAAGTTTTTTTGTATTTTAAATTTTTTACTAATCATGCAAGAGTCCAAACTCTCAAAGGTGTAAAAAGCATATATGCAGTAGGGGGAAAGGAAGTTCCTTGGGCAATACCAGCCAAGAACAAGCAACCTTCTTCACTTACTGTTCATGTAGAGAGAGAGAGAGAAAGAGAAAGAGAAAGAGAGAGGATGAGGAAGATGACCAGAGCTGGAGGTGCAGTTGCAACATTCATATTGCGGAAATCTTCAATCGTCGCCTCACATGGTGATGGTACTCTTTCTAACTTTCACCCCTTTTCTTTCTTCTTTCATTCCTTTCATTTTCAATTTCATTGCCGAAATTATTCAAATGCGAGAATCGGAAACCCTCAATTGTACCTTAAATCGGTGAGACAACAATGCAAATTAGGGTTTACTGATCTTGATAAACCCCTCTCTCTCTCTTCAATCACATGACATCTATGCGTCCTCTTCCTTCTATTAGCTATTTCAATCACCTCTTGTCATCCATTGTTAAGATGAAGCGACCCAGAACTGAAATTCACCATTACCGTCTAGTTATCTCTCTCTTCAAACACCTCCACTTGCTTGGTCTCCGCCCCAATATTTATTCCCCTACCATCCTCATTAACTGTTACTGCCGCTTGGGCCGCGTTGATTTTGGCTTCTCTCTACTGGGTAAACTCCTTAAGCTCGGGTTTCAACCTAATTGTACCATTTTCACTACCTTAATCGACGGCCTCATTCACAATGATAAGGTGGCCCAAGCACTCTCCTTTTTACATACCATTCTTAACCAAGGCTTCCAACCCAACATAGTCACTTATGGCGCTTTGGTCAAAGGCCTTTGCCGAACTGGGAACAATGCTGCTGCTCTCTCCTTGCTTAGGAAGATGGAATCTGCTGGCCTTTGTGATCCTAACATTGTCATCTACAACACACTTATTGACAGCCTGTGCAAAGACCTATTATTAACCAAGGCTTTAAACTCCTTTTCAGAAATGAAAAGCAAGGGTATTTCCCCGGATGTTGTCACCTACACGTCCTTAATTCGTGGGCTTTGTAGTTTAGGCCAATTCAAAAAGGCTAAGGCAACATTGACTGAGATGCTAAGGAGCAATGTAGCACCAAATTTACCCACCTACAACATGCTGATTGACATGTATTGTAAAGATGGGAAGGTCGATGAAGCAAAATCCATACTTGACTTGATGATCGAGAGGGATGAGAGGCCT
>BSSO01006416.1:0-11970 GCA_030267885.1 Mesembryanthemum crystallinum
AATCATAATTTTAATGACCCTAAATTGAATTGCTTACTTACCCATTATTTTAATTCTCCATAACCAGTAATAATAATAATAATAATAATAATAATAATAATAATAATAATAATAATAATAATAATAATAATAATAATAATAATAATAATAAATAAATAAATAAAAATAATATCAAGTTTTGATTAAGTTAAGATAAGTTTCAGTTCAGTTCAGTTCAGTCGCAATAAGTTTCATTCAGTTCAATTCAGTTCAGGTCAGTCACAATAAGTTTAGTTCAGTTCAGTTCAGTTTCACTTCAGTCAGTTTCAATTGAAAAGAACAGGCCCGATTTGGGTGACAAGTTATGGCCTATTCCATGACATTTTCCATCACTAGTCCAGTGAACTAACCCATGCCATAACCATGTTTATGATTAACCATGACAACACATGTCACAATATTCACTCAAATTACACAATAATAATAAGACCTTTGTAAATTTCATAGTTCAAATGAACTTATCATTACAATAACCAAACTCAACTACATGAAATTGAAGTTCAAAGAACTCATATAAGTATCCAGAGTTCAGTTACGTGAACTTAAATGTGTCACAAAATTCAATCACATGAATTTAACCAGAAATAATTCAAGAGAACATATTAGTCATATAAACAATATTCCTTCGAAGTATTTCAATATTTTTTTTTGTAATATTACTCCAATAATGATTGAATATTATCACACCAAAATAGTTTCTTCATGCATATAATTTAGGAAAAATTCCACTTTGGTTACCTGAGCGAGGTATGTCATAACCATTTTTTGATGACCTTAATTTTGCATATTATCAATTTGGTTACCAGTAATTTGAAAATTAGTTTCACTTTGGTGATTTCCGTTAGCTCCGTCAAGTTGACTGTTAGTTTGCCACACATGCAACTTATAATAACAACACAATATCCATTACCACACACAAAACAGCATTCAAAAACATTTTCCACTTAAGAAACAAATAAAAAAACCCTAATAGAGAAGAAAATAGTACTGATAAGGGTTCTGAATACCACTTCAAACAGCCTATAGGGAATGGGTATAACGCCAAATAACCTAAAGGCCACTCTCATTATTGCAATGATGCCGTTTTTCTTAGCAAACTAACAGTCAACTTGACGGAGCTAACGGAAATCACAAACGTGAAACTAATTTTCAAATTACTGATAACCAAAGTGAGAATATGCAAAATTAAGGTCACCAAAAAAATGATTATGTCATACCTCAGGTAACTAAAGTGGAATTTTTCCTATAATTTATTACATATGCATTTAGGAGTTTCAAAATAATACATGGAAGACCTAAGATAGCCATTACTTTGAGCAATACATTTATGTCATTCTCCTCTACCACTAGTAGAATTTCGTATGCATGGCAACATGACATAAATAATACATAATTTGAATATCTATTCAATTATAGTAATAATACCAAGTTTAATCTCATAAACTTGTATAACATTGCTTTACCTAACAATACTTTTACTTGACCTAAATTGGGCCGAATTGTCAAATTGGTATTAAAAAAAACTCCGGCGACAATAGGGTATTTAAAAGAAAAATTTGCTGATAACTATCTTTTAAGTTCCACTTTTTGCAAATAACTATCTTATAATTTTTTTTTTTTGAAAATAACTACCTTTTAAGAACTTTTTTTTTTTTTTGTCGATCACTACCTCATGCCCTATTCCGGCCAAAAGAGTATGTGGACTGACCATTATACCCCTAGTTTAATGATTTTTTTTGTGTGTGTGTGTTTTCCCTCCCTTTTTCTTATTTTCGTTCCAAAATCAAAATATGTAATACCACCTTAAGAAATAAAAATATTTTCAAACTCCACATCTTTTTTCGCCGGAAAAGGGGCTAAGGTAGTGATCCAAAAAAAAAAAAAAAAAAAGTGGTAAAAAGGTAGTTATTTTCACAAAAAAAGTTTATGAACAATCATAAGTTCAATTGCATAAGAAAGACAATCGCATGGTATGAACAATCATAAGTTCAATTGCATGAACAACTTATACGCGTCTAAACCAATACAATAAAAATCATTTCTATAAAACAATGAATAGAAATATAACACAACTCTTGGGAATTTAACACTCAAATAAAAAGGAGTATAACATAAATTGAGTACGAAGACATAACATGCCCATTATGTATATAACTAGGTTTATGCCCGTGCGCTGCACGGTTTGTAATACATTACTAAATTCTAAGCTATTATTACTCTAATTGAGTTTTTTTTTTTTTTTAACTTTTAAATTAAGTATTCAAGTAAGCTATTGATTTTTCCATTTATCATTAAGTGGGTCCAAATTTACGCATATTAAATGGAACTATGATTGGGTTTGGTGGAATTGAACAAAATGCTATCAACCTATTAAGTTATAAGTAATTTTAAAATAATAGTTGTATTTTTTTGGCATGTTTTTGACTAACTCTATTTGGCAAATAAAAAAATATTCATTAGATTTTTGTTAACTTATTAGATTAACCTTTTCTTGGAATGTAATAACACATGAGATATTTTAATTTTTTTTAATTCAACTAATTTTAAAATGCTCGCCTATGTGGCGTGTCCTACGCTATCGGGAAATGTTTCTTTTATATATATTATAATTTTAATTTTAAGCCATTATTACTTTGATTGAATATACTTGTTTTTTTAACTTTAAAATTAAATATTCAAGCAAGCTATTGATTTTGCCATTCATTATTAAATGGGTTCAAATTTAAGCACATTAAATGGGTCCATGATTGGGTTTGGTGGACTCGAACGAAAAGCTATCAACCTATTGACATCCATATTACAAATGGGTCTCATTCCTAAGTACATTTCGTACTCTTTCTAATGGCGTTAAAATATTTAATTTTTGAGAAGTTGATCAAAAGTTATAAGTAATTTTAAAATAGTAGTTGTATCTTTTGGCAGGTTTTTGCCTGAACTCCATTTGGCAAATAAAGACATCTAACTTATTACATTAACCTTTTCTTGGAATGTAATAACACATGAGAGATTTTAATTTTTTTTTTAATTCAACTAATTTTTAAATGCTCGTCTACGTGGCGCGTCCTAAGCTGTCAGAAAATGCTCCTTTTATATATTATAATTATAATTTCTACAAATATGCAAAACCTACTCATGTTGGCACTATGAACAACCAATTGAATATTTAGACTACCCACCAAGAATTTAAAGACTCACAAGTATCTACATATATATCACATGAGACGTCATATTTTGACCCACTGATCAAACAAAAGAAGATAAATTTCGTTTGACCAAATCAAACAGATATCCATATAAAGAAAGAGTTGATTGATTACTTATCTTATGTGATAACTTGTCCTTCTTTAACGTATAGAGGAAAACAACAGAAGGCCCATATATCAATGTTTGTATCGTCCCATGCCATGAAGCCTTATTGCACCATCGCCTCATGCACGAATATGAAACCCTTCTCACAAGGCCATCTCCTTTTGCTATAACCGTTGTATTACGAATATTTAACGGCTATATTCAAATATTTTAAGGGGTGATGATCATGAACAAAAATTGAGATTTGACCCCTATGTGTAAGGAACAAGCTACCAAATCTGTCTCTGAGACACAATGGAGTTATCCTTGTCGGCGGCTTGCACTGCCGACGAGTAAGGCACCAATTCACCAAGGACAAGACAGAGAATAGGTCATGGGTTAGAGCAATAGGCTTCTTGCATTGTTGGTCTATCTATATAGAGAGGAATACGTACCCCTTCGCCAAGGGATAGACCTCTTCACTTATGAGAGAGACACAAAGAAACTTTGTACTCCTTCAACCCATATCAGTCTTTACGCATCACATAAGACAGTTAAATTGGTTAAAACAATTACCCAAATCGTTTGGTTGGATGTGGGAACGTTTCGGAATCCCCATGGTCATACATGGCCTCCAAAGGATCATAAAAGGTCGTGTACCAGGCCGTGTATGCTCTGGGCATTTCGACAAATTGAAATTTAATTGTACACGGCGGTGTACATGGCCGAGTACCCTAAGCTGTTACCCCAAACGCCCAACGCTTGTTACACAATGTACACTGCCATGTACACGACCGTGTATAGCCATGTACATGGCCATGTACCCCTACTAACTGCTCCAAAGCAATATTTTCCAATGCTTTATTTACGTTCTTTTTTCATACATCAAATATATATGATCTATTGTAACGAAATTCAATCCATGTATAATCTATGTATAATTTAGCCCACAAATTCTGCTTGAATGGAAATTTCTCCAACATGGACAATCTCAACAATTTCAAAGAAAAAAAAAAAGATCTCTACGGGTGTCAAAAATAATAGAAAGTTGGCAGTATGAAACAGAGGATTTCTCTTTCTCTCCATTCTAATGAGTAATGACCATTCCCTCTGTTGAAACTTCACAGTAAAGAAAAGGGAATGATGGTGTTATTTTGTATTTGCCTACACGTGCCCAACATGCCTCTTAAGTATAATTTTTCTTTGGGAAATTCCACTTGGTACCCTTATACTTTTGACTTTTCCAATTTGTACCCAAAACTGTTTTGCTAATCTAAATGGTGCCCCTGTGGTTTTGGAAAACTGAACTCCGTGACCAAAATATGGGTTTTCTGTCAAGTTTTTCCATTAATTGGTGACGTGGCACTAGTTTATGAGATAAATTGGTTTTTAATTGTTATTGGACAAATGATGTGACCAGATTACCCTTGTTTTAGATTTTTTTCTCCATTTTTCTTTCATCTCTAAAACCAGACATCCTTCCTCTTTTGGGCGATTTTGGAAACTTTTGTGCAATTTCTTAAGTTCTTTTAATGTTTGGGAAGTAAGAATAGCACCATGTTATCAGTTAACCGAAAAACATGACAAAAAAATCCATATTTTGGTCACGAAGTTTAATTTTCTAAAACCACAGGGGCACCATCTGGATTAGCAAAAACAAATTTACCTACCAATTGAAAAAGTAAAAAATACAAGGGTACCAAATGGAATTTCCCTTTTTCTTGTTTTCTATTTTTTCCCTAATAGAAGCTCCTAGATTTTTTGTGTAGAGAGAAAAGAATTAGCCATCAACACTTGTAAACTAATTTAATTTTCCTTTTTTGTATCGCAATGGCAAAACATTTTCCTCCTAGCCAACCCACACTTTTAACCATTAGTAACATCATTGAAATGATCTTAAAGGGGGTGGTTGGTTTTTATCTAATCATGTTATATACAAGGTATTTTCATAGAGTGTACGTTAAGAGGGAGGTTTGCTTGGAATTATATGGCTTGCATTTTTCATAATGGTTCTTAGATTGATAATCCTGCTTTGGTCAAACAAGCGGCTGTTGAGTACTTTCAGAATATTTTTTACGGCCCCTGCAACTTGTACTTTCATCTTAGACGGTTTGGCATTCCAACAGCTATGTTCGTTTGATGCTGCCAACTTAGAGAGATCTTTTTCATCTGAAGAAATCAAACAGGTTGTTTGGAGTGTGCACCTTACAAAGCTCCGGGTCCAGATGTTTTTAATTTGTTTTTTTTTTCCAACAAACTTGGCCTCTTATGCATTCCACAGTTGAAGCAGTTTGTCATGAGTTCCACAGTATTGGGGTTTTTCCCAGAGGTATGAACTCTACTTTTGTTGCTTTACTGCCTAAAATTTCTAATCCTATTACTTTTAAGGATTACAGGCCTATTAGTCTGGTAGGAAGTATGCACAAAATTGTAGCCAAAGCTTTTGGCTAACAGGCTTAAAACTTCCATGCCATCTTTGATCGGGACATCTCAAACTGCATTTATCCATAGGAGGCAGATTTTGGATGGTATTTTGATCACAAATGAGCTATTGGATTTTATGAAGAAAAATAAGAGATCTGGATTGCTGTTTAAAGTGGATTTCGCCAAGGCTTCTGATTGCCTAAGTTGGCCGTTTTTAGACCAAATGATACAACAAATAGGGTTTGGTACACTTTGGAGGAAATGGATCTTAACTTTTGTTCTTCTGCAAGATTATATGTTCTTATTAATGGCAGTCCTTCGGAGGAGTTTATCATGCATAGGGGGTTACAACAAGGGTGTCCTCTTTCCACTTTATTGTATCTTTTAGTGGTCGAAGCTCTTCATCTTTTCATTGTTAAAAGTCAGCATCTACAGATGGTCAAGGGATGGACTGTAGGTGATCCGAATATTACACATCTTCAATTCGCCAATGGCACCATTTTATATCTTCAAGTTGACTTAAGTGTGATTCAAAATGTGAGAATATTTTGAGGCTGTTTCAAATGGCTTCCGACTTGAAGATAAACTTTCAAAAGAGTCAAGTGTTTGGTGTACACATGGATGATAATTTTTTGACTCATGCTGCATACGAGTTTCTTATAATACAGGCTCTATTCCATTCAAATACTTAGGGTTGCTATTACATGCCAGTTTTTCAAATGTCAGAAACTGTATCGAACGACAATTTTTATGGGGTGGTTCTGATGGTAACAAGAAATTCAGTTGGGTGGCGTGGCTTAACGTCACTAAAAGCAAACAGCAAGGGGGTTTGGGGATTGTCGATTTAAAAAACAAGAATCTCGCTCTTTTATCCAAGTGGTGGTGGAGGTTCGATAATGAACCAGACAGTTTATAGAAAAAGGTTATCTTGGCTAGGTATTATGTCGATCATAGCATCTGGTTACCAGGAGAGGTGTAGGGCAAAACTTCCACTTTTTGATCACATATTCCGTCTGTTGGTAATTGTACTGACACTATGGAACGTTTGGTGGGCAAGGGTTTTAGAATTGTGTGCCTGGGAATGGTGAAGATGTTCATTTTTGGACTGGTATGTGGCTTGGAGATCAATCTTTGGCAGAGCAGTACCCCATATTGTATATTCTCAACACTTGCAGAGATGGCTTCTTAATTGATATGGGTTGATGGAAGGGCAATAGTTGGAAGTGGGAGTTACACTTGTGGAGAGAGCTCAGGGTTTGGGAAGCTGATCATCTTCAAACTCTTCTTTCTCAGCTTCAGCCTATCGCTTTGCTTACCGATGAGAAAGATAGGGTGGTTTGGCATCATGACTTACACGAAAAAATTTCAGTTAAGGGTTTATGCAACTCCCTGCAACACAATAATTCTGAAGACTAGAGTTTTTCTCAACTTATATGGAAAGTGAAGTACCCTCTAATGTGCAATTATTTTGTTGGCAAGTAGCTCAAGGCAGGGTGGCATCCAAGATTAATCTTAGAGACAGAGGTGTGCCTTTGGATGATACCGGCGTTATTTATGATTTTTGCAGAACAAGTTCAGAAGATGTTGATCATCTCTTCTTAGTTTGCCCTTTTTTCTGATAATCTGTGGCATGTTGTGATGAATTGGTGGTGTGCTCAAGGTTGCCTTCCAGGTAATCTGAAACATTTGTTGGCCCAATGGCCACATTTGGTCTCTTTCTCCTCAAAGAGCATCCCTTGTAAGACTTGGAATATGTGTCTGTTTGCGGTTATTTTGTCCATATGGCTGCACGAAAATTTGGTGTGCTTCCAACAACATCAACCCGATTTTGATGATTGTTCTGAAAGAGGTCAACTTAGACTCTTCTAGTGGTTCATGAACATCTTTGCACCTGACTTTTGCACCTTGCATGATTGGTTCCACAATCTATTAAATGTTTTACTACATTCAGTTAGCCCCTTCTCTCTCTCCAAGGGGTTACAAAGAGTTAATGTCTGTAGGGGAGTGCCTGAAGAGGGTTGGCTTATGTTCAACCTTGACAGTTCAGCATTAGGCAAACCTGGCCAAGCAGGTTGTGGTGGATGCCTTAGAAATCATGTTAAGTTGGGTATTATGGATTCTAATACTGCATAATTGATGGCTTTCAACCTTGCCTTCAAATTCCTTCAATCCTCCTCCACTTGGCTTCATTTCAAAGTCTGTTTTGAGAGTGATTCAAGCAATGTTGTTCGCTGGATTCGGGACAAGGAAAGCAGACCGTGGTGCTTTTGGAGCCTTTTTCGTGATATAGATGATTGTATCGCTTCTTTAGATGGGTTTTCTTTATCTTATATTGTAAGGGAAAAAGATCAGGAAGCAGACCAACTAGCAAAACTAGGGGTACATCGATCAAATGACTTGTATATGTGGGTTTGATAAAGGGTCTTTTTGGGACTTCAGGATCTTGGATAGGTTGTATTCTTGGCAATTAGTTGCCTCTTAATAAAATTCCTTCCGCCGTTGGAGGAAAAAAATCATACTTATTGTTTTTATCATAAGATATTATGAAATTATGAGCCCATTTACTTATTTATTTATTTATTTTGGTTACTATTTCATAAGTTATTTTTGATGCAACATTAGCACAGTGCAACACATGGCAATAGAAGAGAGATTGACACATAGCTATTTGTATTTTGATGTATTTATATCAGTGTTGATTATATTGATACTGATACAGATTACATGTACATATACACGGTTTTGACTCTATCCATGTAATAATTTCTCGGATGGATAACTAGATAAAAGAAACTTGGTCTATTGTATGTATATTTCCTATTAAGAAACCATACCCAATTTATTTTTGGGTGTGTGTCATAGATTCTGATGCAGCTCCTAAAGCATACAATTTGGCAATAATATCAATATCATTATGTAAGGAGGTTTAGTTCTATAATGGTTAACATGTACTTCATCAGTTTCACTAAAATCCTTAACTTTTTATTTTGCAAAGTCAATTTTTCAAACTTTAATATGAAGGGGGGGGTTCTCTCTCTTTCTTCTCTCTAAAATTTCTCCCAGCTCGACTGGGCGCCATGGCAAAGAAAGGTCGGGGAGGTGCAAAGAAGAAGACGAAATCAAATCAGAAACTGCTCAGCAATCAACGGCGAGTAAGAGTAAGGCAAAAATTCCACAGACTCAGGATTCAAAGAAGAAGCACGACGTTCTTGAGGTACAGGGTTTGGTACCTCTCGAATTTGATACTCAATCACACCCTCATACTCCCCCAATGGTGAATCTGCCAATGAATGAAGCTAGCTCGAGCTCGACAACCCATAGGCCTTTGGAGAAGAGCTTTGGAGGAGCTCGAACACCTCCTGCGACTGCGCCTGCTGCCTCTCCGGTGGTAGGGGAGGATAAGGTCAACTCCAATGAGGTACATATGTCAGCTCCACTGCCTTCAAACCAAAGTAAATCTCAGATTAAAATTACATTTGAAGAGATTAAGAATGAGATAGAATACTGGAATACTACTATTATTTGTTATGTGTTGGGGGCGAACCCTCCTTTTACTGTGATGGAGGGCTTCCAAAATGCATTTGGGGTGATTTTGATATTGTCACTATCTCAATGATGCCGTCTGGGGTTTGTGTTGTTCGATTTAATGGACTTGAAGGGAAACAAAAAGCGATGAATAAGGGTTTCCAAATGTTTGATCGCAAACCTTTGATTGTTAAATCATGGGTTCTTGATATGGATTTGAAGAAGGAGGCAGTGGAGAAGGTACCTATATGGGTCCAATTAACAGGGTTACAATTGAAGTACTGGGGGACTGATACTATCTTCAAGTTGGTGTCAGGAATTGGTAAGCCTATTTCTCTAGATAGAGCTATTGCAGCGAAGGAGAGGTTAGGATATGCTAGGGTCATGGTGGAAGTAGAAGTAAATCAGCATTTCCCAGCTAGCATTTGGTTTGACAATGAATGGGGTGTAATGGTGAACAACTTATCTTCTATGAATGGAAGCCCACCCTATGTCCCATATGCAAGGGATATGGGCATGTGAAGCCCACTTGCAAAAGAAGGGAAGAAGGAAAAAAGCAATGGGCTCCTAAAGCAAAACCGCAGAAGAAGGCTCCCCAGATAGATGCATGGGGGTTTCAACTGGTAACTGGAAAGAAAACACAGCCTGCAAGCACAACTGAAATTGAAGAGATATAGACATAGAATGGTTTTTCTCAGCTGGCAAAAGAGGGGAGCAAGAATTCTGAAGAAATAGCAATGCCGCCAATCACTCAGGCTCATGATACTATTACATCTGGTGAGAGGGATGTTACAGAAGGGACTAGTCATAAGGTAATTATAGGTAACATACCTATAAGTACCCCAAATGGATAGTATTATTAGCTGGAATGTGCGAGGGCTTAATAGCCCCAATAAACAAAGGAGTATTCAAACACTCCTTTATCATAATAAAGTAGGGCTTGCAGGGCTCTATGAAACAAGAGTTAAACAGGTCAACTTTCAACCTGTGTATAGGGGTTTGTGTGATGGATGGAGTATTGCTACAAACTATACTCATCATCATAATGGGAGAATCTGGGTGGTTTGGCAACCCAACACCTTTCAAGTTAATATAGTCCACACCTCAGCAAAACTGATTCGTTGTGACTGGGGAGGTCTTTTTGGCAACCTTTGTTTATGGCTACAATGATGATAGTGACAGAATTCCTCTATGGGAAATGCTCTGCAAAATTGGTGACAAGAGTCAATCTCCTTGGATGATTTGTGGGGACTTTAACAACGTTCTGAACCTGGATGAGAGAGTAGGTTCTCCTATCTCTTTGCATGATGTCAGTCAGTTCAGAAACTGTGTTGATAGCTGTTTTTATGAAGGATATGAAAGCTAGAGGCTCTTTTTTCACCTGAAAAAATAAGCAATCAGGTGACTCAAGAGTTTTTAGCAAAATTGATAGGGTCTTAATAAATGAAGAATGGATTACAAAGTTCCCTCATCCTAAAGCAAACTTCCTCCTTGAAGGACTTTTTGATCATTGTCCTGCAGTAATCCAATTTCTTGTAAAGAATGAGCATGGGAAAAACTCCTTTAAGTACTTCAATTTTTGGGGTTAATGGGGGAATTTTCACAGTATTGTGGCTGAACATTGGAAAAGTAACATCACAGGTGTACCTATGTCTAAACTTGTGATGAAGCTGAAGAGACTCAAATCAGTTTTCAAGGAAATGAATAAACAGAATGGCAGTGATCTTGAGAAAGAAGCAGCTAGAGCATTGGAGATTCTTCAGCAATGTCAAGTAGAGCTTCAAAGGAATCCCTCTAATGCACTCCTAGCTTATAAAGAGAAGACTGCAGCAGAGCAGTATAGGAAAATGAATGCAGCCAAAAACAATCTACTCCACCGAAGGAGTAAAATGCACTGGCTAAGAGAAGGAGATGCCAACACTGCCTATTTTCATAGCAGTATAAAGCAGAGAAGGCAACAAAATAACATTTACAGTGTCCAAGACTTAGATGGAAACATTGCTGACAGACCAGAGAAGGTGGTTCAATGCTTTATTGATTTCTATCAGAAACTTTTGGGGAGCACTACAACCAGAAATACAATAAATGTGAACATTATTTAGAAGGGAAATCTAGTTTCTCATGATCAGAATTACAAACTTTGCACTGCAATATCTATGGAGGAAGTTAAGGCTGCACTATTCTCCATTCTTGGCGCCAAGGCCCCGGGTCCGGATGGATATAGCTCTCAATTCTTCAACGATGCATGGGAGGTAATTTCTAAGGATTTTTTTAAAGCAATTAATGATTTTTTTGTGCATGGGAAATTGCTGAAACAAGTTAACACTACCTTACTTGTTATCATCCCAAAAAAATCAAATGCTAGCTCTGTTAATGATTATAGACCAATCGCATGTTGCTCCGTAATATATAAAGTGATCTCTAAAGTGCATGTACTCCCTCATATAGTGTCTGATGTTCAAGGAGCTTTTGTGGAGGGTAGGTCTATTGTACAGAACATACTGATTTGTCAGGATTTACTGGCACTATACATAGAAAGGCTAGCTCTCCTAGATGTTTAATTAAACTTGACTTGAAGAAAGCCTATGACTCTGTAGAATGGAAATTCCTTGAAGATATGATGTATGCACTCAAGTTTGATAGCAAATTCATCAAGTGGGTAATGAACTGTGTTACTTCTCCATTTTACTCTAT
>BSSO01006417.1:0-11969 GCA_030267885.1 Mesembryanthemum crystallinum
CTTCCAAAAAAATGATCTCAATAATTTGTTACTCATCATCGCCTTTATAAAGGAACACGGGATTGAAAATTAATTTGAAGAAACTTGAGCATATAACTGAGCGGAAAAACAAAATGCCAAGTAGTTTCCAATCACTACTATATAAAATTGTTGAACAAATTTTTTATTTATTTTAGTACTAGTTAATTTTTTCTCTCAAGGGAAATATCAATTCATTAATTGAACGCACTTATAACAATATGTTAAGCTAGTTATATCAATTGATCGCACTTACAAAATTATACTAAGCTAGTTGTATCAAACAAAAAACTATTTATTTGCTAGTTATATTAATATTAAATGTAAATTTAAGCTAAATTCATTCTTTCTCACTTGCATAATCGGAGTGTGTAAACCACTCTCCCATTTTCTGGTTATCCAATGATTTATATGGCCAAATTGACAACGTTGGGGGTTTATATGACTCATTCTCAACGTTGGGAGTTTGTGTGGCCAAAACATATAACGTTAAGGGTTTATATGACCTTTGTTGTTCATTTTATGAAGGAGGGAGTACTATAGTTGATTACTCTAACTACTCAAGCCAAAAACGGAAGTTTCTCAATTTAGGTAATGTATATGGAAAAGTGCCTATATATTTAGAAAAAATGTCTTACGTTTCAAATTAAATTTCTTTTTCTATGAGATAAATCCTGGTGAAACGAGAAAAAAACGTCCACAAAATAATCGTAATATAGATAACAAATTAGAAAACGGAGGAATTTTCCAAAGATATGATTGCTTTAAATATAAAGGAGCACAGGAGTTTTCTTTCCTGCTCATTCCGATTATTAGTTCCTCAAAGTCATTATTAAAAGCTGTAGCTTATTGAGAATAATTATCTATTAGGATATGTGTAACACCCCGAATTTTAAAGAAATAAATAAATAAAAATGAGACGAAAATCCGTCAGAGTTCCGTTTGAAAATTTCAATAATCTAGCCTTAAAGGCTTAAAATCAAAACCTGTATAAATAAAATCAATATATAAACAATTCTAACCAACCAAAATCCAGGGCGTCACCGCCGCACCCGACTTATGAGGAGGAGTGCAAGGCTAAACCAATACAACTCAGAATAAATCTGAAACATTTCTAACTGATCTATTCATATCTATTACAACTCAATAACTCAACTGAAATCAAACTATAAAACATATACAACCAATACAATCATATAATCCTCACTGACAGCCTGAAATGCAATCACCAATCTACTCCCCAAATGCAACAAATTCACAAAGGATCGTCGTAGGCCCACCATAGGAAGAAGATGTGGACGAAAACACACATAGCACAAAAGCAACCACGTCAATAAAGTTGGTATAACCAATCATTCTATCAAGTACTAAAATACATAGGAAATAGTTCTTAAAAATTCAAGAGCTATAAACACCAAGCCAAACCAATAACTGAAAACATGTCTAAGGTCTCTTAACCTTCATATATAATTAGCTATAAACTCTCATCTTATAAACCCCAACCGATTCTTGATACTATTCAAGCTTAATACCTAAACCCAATTGTTTGTGCCAATTTGCTCTCGGTTATCAACTCATAGCCTCGGCCATGTGCTTAGCTAGTGAAATCAAATACGTATAAAACTCGGCTCATTGGCCCATAACCATATTTCTCAAATTCTCAATAACCATGCCAATAAGGCTCTCATAATTCATAAGACCACTCAAGGGACACAATATCATAATCTCAATAATGTAACCGATAACCACATATCAATAACACTGTCGCTTAACCAACATGCCAAGGACTTAGAAAAATTGAAAACCTTGAGCTTCAAACTGAAATCATTAATGTAATTCATAACCATAATCTCATAAATATTCACATACCCATTCGGGTCATAACCATAACATCATTAACACTGAAAACCCCATTATGGGTTCATAACAAAAATACTCAATATGGCACGGGTTCAAAACCAAACACACGTTCTCGGTTCAATCCTCAATAGAAACTCGAAATACTATTGCACTACTAAGTACCAACTCTCAACCCAAGCTCTAATTACTCTATAACCATAAACTACTGATCATAGGTTCCATCCTAGTAGTCATAATACTATGGAGCAAAAAATAGAGTTTAATCAGTAACCAAATCAATTAACCAATAACAAAATCAAATATCCAGTTACACATAGCAAATCAACAAAACCAACCCATAAACATACGGCTCCAAAGTGACTAGAATGAGGGTTGCCTCTAATTAGGGAAGACAAGGCAATTCGTAGCCCAATTACTTCAACTTATAAACAATCAAGAGAGAGAAGACGAGGATAGTTGGTTATGGCGACAGACCACGTGAGAACCAGTGGTGCTGTGGTGGTGTCTGGGTAGATTTGACCCTTTAGACAGAATCAAAGACAGCCGGCAAAAGGGAATTAGCGACCCAAACTGGGTTGTTTCCCAGAACCCAGAAGCAATTGAGGCACCACTTTTTTTTTTTTTTTGGTCAGCAAGCATTAATCATACCCATTACGTCACAATGGAGTTACCTAGCTGGGTTAAGTAGAAAAACTCCTTAATCAAGGAGAAACAACCACGACCACAAGGGATTTTAAACACTCCACTAACTCAAAACCCAAGTCTCAACTACAAGACCTGTACAACTAAAATTCACTCAAATTCGAGTAGTTAACAAACTCTCAAACTACTTGTTCACAAATCAAAATAACACAATCAATCCCATGGGAAGCAATGCAAGAACTCGAGAGAAATAAGCAATGGAACAGTATCTGGTCTTTAAGAAACAGTTGAGACACAATCTCTTAACTCCCAAAATACACGTTTTCTATTACAACAAAAGCTCAGACTTTTCTCAGTAAAACCGTGTAATCCTAACTCACTTTTTCAGTGCTCAATATATAAGGAAATACCTTTTGTTTTGAAATCCCTAAAATCAAGGAAACCGATCCTGGATTATCTCCATAAGATGAGTAAACAATTTAATCAGTGTTTCCAAGAATATAGGAGCTAAAATTAGTCAAGTCTGATTAACAAAACTTTACCAAAAGAATAGGTAAAAGCTGTTTTAGATTTTAAGAGTTTATCTTCAATAATACATCTTCTTATTTATCTCAAAACAAACTCTTGACTGATTTTGCTCCTACTTGTTTATGGATAAAAACCTTGGTAATACATCGTAACACATATTTTATTCAAGACTATCTTAGACACTTAATTAAAACTGAGTAGGTATCATAAGACTAGTTGTTACTGTCGCTATTCCAGACCATTTCCGTACTCAGAGTTCTCAAGTTCCACATAGCTTACCCTTACATGAAGTCTATACAATGTAGAACTCTTAAAGGCAGCAACTTCATGTTGTTCTTGATCCTTGCATCGCCATCTCCAACCAAGAGCAATACCTAGCACACATGACACAAGCTCGATCAACTGCTCAAGCATATTAAGTAGATAAGTATCAATAGCTTGTCATCAGCAAAATTATTTTAGCTCAACAAATCCATTGAATTGGTGGGGAGGGGGGTAGGTATAAGGGATACCAACTTTGTCAACATTGTGCTTAAAAGAAAATTGTGTTGGAAAATGGTGCACAAAGGGAGAACTTAGCCACGCAGGTTCTTGTTTGTAAATATGTTACTGGGAAAAAAGATAAAATTAATTTCAATAATTGTTCACACATTTGGCAAGGTCATGGGAAAGGTTGGGATTTATTCTTTGATAATTCACAATAGATTGTGGGTAAAGGGGGTCACATCTCACTTTGGTTTGACAACTGAACTGGAAAAAGGACACTTAGATCCCTCATTGAAGGACCCCTACTAGAACATGAATATCACCTCACTGTTAATCACATTATTGATAATCAGAGTTGGGAATTTGGAATCTTGTCTTTTTGTCTTCCTAAGGAAATATTACCTCTGTGGTTGCTGTGCCTATTTCTGTTTTTGCAGCCAATGATTTCCCCTGTTGTAGTTTCACTCATAATAACAATTCAGGGGTATTGAGGCATATAAAGAGCTCATTGCATCTTTAGTTAGTAATGATGGAGATTTGAAATGGATATGGAAAACTAAAGGCACACCTAATATTCATGCATGTATTTATCTGGTTAGTATGGTTCGATAGAATACCACATTTGAAAACTCTTACTTCTAGACATATTGTTGATAACAGTTGCTACCAATTGTGTAGTAGTTGTGAGGAGGACTCGCTCCATGTGCTTAGAGATTGTGTTTTTTCTAAACAAATATGGAATGAACTAGAACCACCTGACACCTTCTATAACTCTAATAAAAATATTTGGCTCAAAGATAACCTGCAATCCAAGGACATGCATGAGCTTATGTCATGGGCAGTGCTATTTGCTTTTGCTATATCGCACAATTGGAAAAGAAGAAACAACCACAATATCGAGAGCAACCTCATCCCAACACATACCCTCATTAAAACCATTTGGTGCTGATCATGGGAATTTTACTCATGCCACAATCCTATAACCCTCCTCAATCTAAAATCACAATCCATGTTGGCTGGAGTCCCCCTCCATGTAATTGGGTCAAATTAAACTTGGATGCAGCCTTTTCCACTCTGTCAAAGTGTGCAGGTATAGCAGGAGTCGCTAGACATGAGCATGGACAATGGCTCACCAGCTACCAGTAAGGGATTTATGCAACAGATGCAGTTACAGCAGAGTTATTAAGCATAAGGGAATGGTTGAGATGTGCAGTAACAAGAAGATGAGAGAGACTAATCGTTAGCTCAGATTGCACTCAAGTAATGGAGATGCTCTCTTCAAACACAAGACCTGCATCTAACCTGTCCAACATTGTCACTGATTGCAGGGAATTCACAAAACAGCTCATGAAGGTCGTCTTTGAGTACAAGGCTAGAGAAACCAATAGACTAGCAGATAGCTTGGCAAAACATGCATTAAGCTTTTGGCATTTGCACATAGATATAATATATTTAGCTGGCTGTCCAATCTTTTCTAAGTCAGACTTTGAGGCCGATCTTCAGGGTTCCACATAAAAATCCTATGTTCATTGCCTCTGATTATTATTATCTTGTTCTAGATTTGCAACTAAGTAACAGGATTTAAATTAAATACAAGGAGTTATCACCAAAAAAAAAAAAAAAATTAAATACAAGGAGTAAGTTAAAACCTTGTAGACTCAATCCACCCCCCTCTTGAGTCCACACCTAGTATAATAGGGTTTAAAGGTATTCTCTTTTTTGACCAAGTGTATCTTCTTTTTTCTCTTTTGTATCTCCCCACAGAAATTTACTCATGATTTTATCAATCTCATTTAAAGTTTGCTTAGGAGGATCAATGCATTGAAGGTAGCAATTGGGGATGGCTCCTAGTGTGGCCTTGACTAGACATAACCTGCCAGCTTTGGAGAGGTGCCTAGTCTGCCAGTTTGCCAAATTGTTTTTCATTTTATCAAGTATTTTTTGTGGAGAACCCCCTTATAAAATAGACTTTTTGGAAAAACCCCCTTATAAAAAAGTTTTGTGGGGAACTCCCTTATAAAAACAAAATGTCATGACGGACACACCTTCAGTCGATTTTGGGTCAATTTAAATGAAATTTTGACCGATCTGCCCTCATCAATTAAGTACGCATTGAATATTTTAAGCAAATATATGCTTAAAGGCTAAAGCTAAATTAGTCAAAATCTCATTTAAATTGATCGAAAATTGACTTAAGGGGTGTTCGTCATGACCTTTTATTTTTATAAGGGGGTTCCCCACAATAAATTTTTTATAAGGGGGTTTTTCCAAAAAGACTTTTATAAGTGGGTTCACCACAAAAAATCATTTTGTCAACTATGAAATGCAGATCTTTGTGCTTAGGTCTTCTATGCAAACGTGGAAAACCCAAATAAGTACCCATGTTCTCACAAATTTTGATGTTCAAATGAGTTTCAGCAAGGTCACACACATGTGATGGTGTGTTTTTGGAGAGAATCAATTTGCTTTTCTCACAATTTATCTTCTGACCAGACACATGACAAAAATAATCCAAAACATTCATGATATTCTCAAAATTCTCTGCAGTGGCCTCCCCAAAAATGAGAAGGTCTCTGCAAACATCAAGTGGCCTGGGCTATTTTCATTTTTTTCTCCCCACATAAAAGGCTTTCCATAAACCTTCAGCGCAAGCCTCATTGATGAGTTTGGATAGTTGTTCCATACAGATGATGAAGATATATGGAGATAGAAGATCTCCTTGTCTAATCCCTCTAGTTGGAGTAAATTCCTCCATAGGCTGCCCATTTACGAAAACAGTCTTAGACCCAGTCGTGATACAACTCATAATAAAGTTAAAGGTATGGTCATCCAAGTGAATAGACTTAAGACAATATCTCACAAAATGCCACTCTAGCCTATCATAGGCTTTCTCTAGGTCAAGTTTCATAGCAAAACAGTGAATTTTGCCCTTAGTTTTGAACATAGAGTGTATGATTTTAGTAGCCACAATGACATTAGTGTCTCCTCCTCTGCCAGCTAGAAAGCTACTTTGGTATGAAGAAATCAACTCATTGAGGTGGAGTCTAAGCCTATTAACCAGAATTTTTGTGACCAATTTATAAAGGGTGTTGCAGAGACTTATTGGGTCTAAACTGTTTGACAATCCACCTTGGGTATGAGACTGATGATAGTATGATTAATGTTAGGGGGGATCTGCCCTAATGTGAACCACTCCTGAATGCTACTATACACATCATCACCTACATTATCCCAACATCTTTGGAAGAAGATGGCATGAAAGCCATTAGGCCCTGGGGCTTTAGTAGGGGCCATGGAAAATAAACCTTTCTTAATCTCAGTCACATCAGGAACATAACCAATATCAATAATAGACTCACTTTCAACAAGAATAGGGCTGTTCAAAATCCGGTCCGGACCTGAAACCCGGACCGGACCGGTTTAAAATTCTGGGTTTCGGTATGGACCGGACTGGTTAAATCCGGTTCCGGTTCGGTTTACGGTCCATTGCTCAAAAAAATCCAGTCCGTTTTACGGTTCCGGTCTAACTAAATCCGGTCTGGTCCAGACCTGAATTTTGTTGCCTTTCTTCATAAAAATATGATTTTTTTTCAAAGAAAAGTTAAAGAAAAATTATTTTTTAAAAAATTTCGGTCCGGTCCGGTCTAAACTCGGAATTTTCCGATCCGATCTTCGGTCCAAGGGTGTAAAAAATCCGGTCCGTTTTCCGGGTTCGATCCAAACCGGTTCTGGTCCGGTCCGGTCCGTTTTTGGACCGGTGAACACCCCTAAACAAGAATGGGGTCAGGACAATTAATTGAGAAGTCACTTTCAGTAGTGTAAAGATTTTTGTAGAAGTCTCTAATATGATTTGACAACTGAAATGGATCATTGATCGTAACCCCCACACTATTTTCAAGACTTAAAATTCTATTCCTCTTTCTTTTAATCAGAGTGGATTCGTGAAAGAAACTAGTGTTTCTGTCTCCCAAGGAAATCCAGTTAACTCTAAATTTCATTAACCAAAGAATTTCTTCCTGCTCATACACCAAATTCAGCTCATGTTGCAATTCATCCTCAAATTTGTTCAGAAATTCAGAGTACGGGTTATCACAAAGCTTTTTGTGCACACCATTCATTCTAGCTATTAAAATTCTCTTCTTCTTAAACACATTGCCAAAACAATTTGCATTCCAATCACATAAAGCAAATTTTAGAGAAAGAAGCTTATGCACAACATCAACATTATTTCTATTCCACTCATCATCCACTAACTCTTTAAAGGATGGCTCAGCGAGCCACATGGGCTCAAAACTGAATACCTTGGGACCAAGCATGGCTGGTGGTTTGGAGAGGTGAAGCACAATGGGGCAATGGTCAGAATTCACAATTGTGGCACAATGACATGGTGGCTGCAAGGACAGCAATGGCGGCGACAGTAGCCACAGATCACAACGACAGCAGCAATGACAAACCAGAGTAGAGTCAGGGGCTCAATTTGAAACGTGAGACAAAAGGAGGGAAGGCAAGCTCGGTGCTCGTTTCAGCTAGGCGAGAGGAGATGGCGGTGGCTGCCGCCTGCCTTCCTACACTTGACGGAGAGGAGAGAGAGAGAGATAGGTTGTGAAGCTTTTGGGTGATGGTGGTGGTGTGCGGGTGTTGATGACTGATGAGTTGAAGAACAGAGAAGAGGGGAGGATGGGTTTTATGTTAGGAGAGATAGAGAGAGAGAAAGTGAAGGTTGTTTTAAACAGAGAAGGGGAAGGGGAAACTGGTGCATATTGGGGCAAAATAAAAGGAAAAGATTCATTTGCTTCTATTTTCTCTCCTCAAAATAATTCTATTGACCAAAATAAACTAGCCCCAAGTCTTTTTAAAAGGGCAATTAAAAATCAGACTAAAATAAAAATAAAATCAGTAATAAGTTTGCGAAAATAATAATTATATAACCTCTCAAAATATAATTACCACTTTTTCAAATATTAGTAGCAAATTAATTAATTCTAGTAACAAAATAACTCATACAAAACATTAGACTCACCTTAGTTTATACTATATACTAAAACAGGAAGTGCTGATTTGCTGATGTGGCCACTCCTGTTTAATTTAGTTTCCCGCCTAAAAACCCTTCCTTACTATGACTTTGCTCTGTGAAAGAATATGAAAAGACCAAAACCTAGAAACTTCTTACAATGACTCTACTCTCTTGGAAATTAAAGCGTTATTGACAAAATCCACATTAGTATACTGAACCGTTTTCCGATGTAATCTTCACCTCTCTCTCCCTCTTCTATTCTAATCCAATCCCGACCATATTGTCTCCTTCATCGTTCTGCCATTTCTACTGCCGAGTACCTAGCTCTTTCTCCGCCGCCGAGAAATTAGTAACTGTCACCCTCTTTTGTTGTTATTTCAAGATCTATAATTTTTTGTTTGGCATAATAATACATCTCATAGTAATATTTTTCATTGTTTTAGTTTAATCTCAGAATATACAGGTTTTTGTTCAATGTTGGATATTGCCTTTTAAAAATGAAGTATTTCTCTGTTCCACCACATCTCATTCCCTCTCCATTTGTCTTCTTGGTCTTCTTTGTTTAGATTATTATGGATTATTTTGCTACATTTTCATGTTTTTCTTTTAGTCATTTTTGAGATGGGTTTTCTCTCTCCTCTATTTGGATTCTACAAAGATCAGAATTGTTGAGGTAAGTTTGACTATTGAAACTCACAAATTTGATTCTTGGAATTTAAGCCTCTCTCCTCCTTTTCATTTACTATATATCAGTATTAATTATATGCCTGCCTCAATGAAATTGAGTCTGAGATTTGATTCTCGGTTCTTCAACCTCAAAAAAGCCAAGCATAAGTGTTTCTTCAAAGTGGGATGATACTGTGAAATGCCACATTGTTGGGTCTTGGGAATAGTGGTTCTTGCCATGAATATTGGCTGTCAATGTTTAACAAGTGGATTCTGGTCTTGGTGAAAGATTATATTTTTAGGTGTTGATTTTGCCATTTTGGTGACAAGTTATGGGATGTTATTAGTTGATTTTATGGATTGTGTTGTTTGTGTATATATGTGTGACTCTTAGATGAAATATGATGGAATTATCATTTATCAAAAGTATCTGTGTGTAAATTGTACCATTAGCTCAGCAATGATCAATTGATTAAGCTGTTGATGTTCGATTTTTGTGAACGCAAATGGTTGATATGTTGTACTGGCCATCCCCAGTTCACATGGTGGCTAAATGGTGTTGTTTTTTATCCCCTATGATATGGTGAAACTTGAAAGTAACCTTCGAGTTTTGCAATGTCACAATGATTCTTATAGTTATCCTTTGAAAGCTGTTTAGATTTGTAAGGAAATTTTGGTTGATAATTATTTAGGGAGTAAGAATACGTTCATTTCAACTTAAAGTATATAACTTAAATTGAACCGATTCGATTGGGTATATCTATTTTCCTCACCTTAGTTTTCCATAAAAATGTTCAGTTTACTGCAGTTCATTTCATTTCAGTGCAATTTAGTTCAATTTAGTTTAGTTCAGTTCTATTCATATAGAATTTATCACTTAAAGAACTTTTTGTTATTTAATATTCATGATGATACATGTGTCACTAAAAATATTTATATGAATACTTTCAACTGAGTCTAAAATTTTGGGATATTACAATATGACTCGAAGGGTTTTAGATAAAACCATTAAACTTTCTATGACTGCTAAAGAGACCTAAATCTAGTTGATTTTTTTTTTTCTTTCTGTAGGAAAGTTATTGTTCTTCCTGTCTTGTTCTCAAATTCTGATTTATTTATGTTCTTCACAATATTTTTATTGATGTTTTGTAGTTGTAATTACTTCTGAGATGGGATTAATTTCCTAACATTATCATAATTAAGTTAGATTAAAAGTTTTCATGAGCTTGGTTGTTTCCATCAGCGACAATATCATAACTTTATTATATTTTCATAAAACCTACACACCAAACCACCTCTGACTTTTAAACATCAAAATTTAGAATAGAAAAAGAAAAAAAAGTAAAAGAAAACTCCAAGCGTTTTTTTTTTTTTTTAGGTTCGAACCCGTGATCTGGTGTGTAAGACAAAACTTGTTTACCAATGAGCCAACACCTCTTGGGTTGGATACCAAGCGTTTTTATTAATGCTATAGGAGAAGCATATAAAATACTTTGTGGAGTCTTGTCTAATATAATAGAGTAGCTGTAAATCTTAAGAAAATAAGAAAAACCAGAACTCCAATATATTACTATCGATATGCTCCATTGACAAGTCAGATACATAGAATCCAACATAATACCACTGCTTAGGATGGCACTTTCTGGACTTTTTGAAATCTTCCTCTTTCCTACTATCTTAAGTGACCAAAGATTCTAAGGCCATCAATATCCATAACTCCCAAAACTCTCAAAATTCCCACTATTCACAGTGCCACTTCATTCTTAACTACATTTCTCAATCCAAACTCCCAACTCCAATATTCATAACTCCCCTAAAAAGTAGCTAAATGGACCCCACCAATCAACTTACATTATTTTAATACGTTACCAACTCATCTTATTTTTCATTTTTGTTTCAATATAATTTTTTTGACAGGAAATATAAATTCGAAATATGATGTTTTCATTAACAAAATATTAATACAGTAAAAATATTTCAGTTAATATTTCGGAAATACCTTACCAACTCAATAATTTTTTTTTTCCAAATTACAAGTGAAAGTTGGAAATAAGTTACATTCATAAAAAAGAAATAAATTTATTGAAAAATATTTTCAGTATTAATTAATCTTATAAATAATAAATTAAAATTTTCTAATTATTTTCACTAATAGATATTTAATTAAACAAATTCAAGACAAAAATGTATAAGAAAAACCCAAACTCAATATAATAATAGTAAAGCAATTTAAAAAAAAAGAAAAAAAATGTTTTTGCCTAAATTACGGAGCTCAGCAAGCTACGGAGCTTTGTAACTCCTGCCCAAGCTCTGCCCTTTATCCCTAACTCCCTCTAAGTTCACTCTTAAACTCCTCTCACACTCCCCCGATAAACATGCCATAACTGACTAAAGATTTTTCGTTCTTTTTCCACCTCTTTTTTGAGTATTAACGTTCATTAGAGGGACCAAGGATCCAAGACCATGGAAAAAAATTTCGTTCATAGACTTAATTTTCAACCATGTGATCATAAAATGAACCCCAATGAAGCAATATCTCATCAACTTTAATTTTGATATATCAACTTAAGAATTAGATTGGTTTGAATTCTGTTGTTTGGAGTATATAGAAACAATTCAAGAGGTGTTTAGTCTATTGGAGAGCACCTACGAATTTATTCCTAGAATATGCAAGATAGTGTGTTAGAAAATGCCTTTTAATTATGTTCATTTCCTCCTTGCCAACACCAAAAATAAAAAATAAAAAATAAAACAT
>BSSO01006418.1:0-11969 GCA_030267885.1 Mesembryanthemum crystallinum
ACCAATGCAAGAAGGAAGTAAGTCAATGACCAAATCTGAAACAGATGAAGCCATCTGTGAAACCAATGCAATTTGGTCTCGACTACCACTAAATCCTTGGTATTGTAGGTTGATTTTAGAGCAAACACTGATAGTTATGTGATTTAGTATACTGTTAATCCATTAAGTACAGCAATTTGGTTGATTTCTACATGTTCTGTATTTATATGTACTGCAGTTTCCACAAATTTCGTATTTTTCATTGACTGAAAAGATAAGAAAAGAAAAGCAAATGAAGATGCTGCTTCTGATCTTACTATATAAACTAGTTTCTGTTTGGCTATTTGAAAAATGATGATCGTTCAATAATTTCAATGAAAAAATGTACCTAGTTCTTCATTGATATAGAGGGTACATATTTCTCCACACTAGTACTAGGACTGGTTGACAATATAAACTCCCCCTAATGTTTTTACATAAAACCAAACATGAAATAATCATGTCAAGTTAGTCTATTAGCATATCTCGAATCAGATCAACAATCATGTCAAGTTACCCATAAGCTCAAGTCAGAAGCAGCGAATATAGTGGTCTTACTTCAAGACATAAGTACTCATAAGTTGAACCTTTCCATAGTCTCCTATTTAGATCACACAAAATCACTCCTACGTTACTCCAATAACCATTGAAAAAACAAAAAAAAGAAAATTGAAATTTGGTCACATTCATTTTCATTTCTACAACACCCGCTCTGTCTTTCTCTTTCCCTCCCTCCCTTCCCCTCTCCTCCGATCCTCTAAGAGCTTACTTCAATGACAACAGCAAACTGAAAAACATATTATAACTCAAACAACAAAAAGGATTGCCCATAAAACATAGCCTACTATTCTCACTACATTGCTTTCAAAATGGAGTAAATCATACAATTATTTTTCAAAGCTATAAGGTATGAGTATAAACCATAAAAGGGAAGAAAACTCATCAAACCCCTAAATTAGTTTCAATCAAAAGACAATTTCTAAAAAGAGTACGCTTACTGCTGACAGTAACTTTAAATTCAGGAGGGAATGTGGAAGACAATTCTAGTCAATCAAACACATCAAATTACAAAACTATGGATAGAGAGGGATAGAGCTCTTACTGCTGGGAACAATTTTACTGAGGAAAGGAAGGTCAAAGCTTCACAGCTGCTTGCTTTGTTGTCTTTCAAAGCTAAGTGGCTGGAACCACAAGCAATTCAAAGGTAGTTCCTGCAATTACATTACATCCTTAAATTAAACCAAGATAAGCCTACAATGGTCCTAGAGCAAATAGAGACACTCTAACTCATAAAGAAACCCACAAAATCAACATTATTACACAGCAGGATGAACTCACAATTCTTACATAAAAATAATTTTCAATAATGGCAGTACATCAATACCTTCAAATTGGTAAACCTAGAAGGTTAATGCTAGCCTTAGCACACAAAAGTCACGAACCTGTATAAAACAACACTAATTTGATTATTTGAAAGTGCAGGACCTATATGATTGAACTTATAAACACATACAACAACAAATCTGCAACACAAGTACCCAATCTTTTGTCTCGCGCGCATACAAACAAGGCATCGAATAAGACAGACGATAGAGGCAAATTAAACCCTAAAAATGAAATTAAAGAGTGAAATTCATGTATCAAGCAAAGACTTACCAACAACAATGTAGTTGTACTCCATTCCCTCAGCCGTCTGTTGTTCGAATTGAAGCGATTTTGGCTGCAGCACGCAATTTTCAAATCGAGAGGAGAGAGAAAGAAAGTGGAGGCGAGAAGGTTTTGATGGACAACAACACACAGGCGGTGAGATTTCGGGACAACAGGAACCGCGCGCGGTGGCACAATTGGTCGGATAAGGTGGCGCACGGTCGATGGAGTCGGTTGGGGTTCATAAAGTGGATGAGAGATGACTCAAGAGCCTGGGACGAAGAAGGGTGAGGCGGAATGGAAGGGTTTTCTTTTGTGTTTCAATACTAGCGCGCTATGGAATTGTTGGGCCGTATAAGTTGGACATAGATTTGAGGAATGTTGGCCCATTAAAAGCAAGTTTCGACGCTTTTGTTGGTCGGTTATATAACCGACACAAAAAAGCGTCGCAAAAACTGTCGAAATATTCCGCGCTGCTATGTTTACTGCTGACGAATTACAAGGCGTCGTTATGAAAGTGTCTTTATTTAGCGTGTTTTGTAGTAGTGGAACCCTTGAGTTCGGTTATTTTTGCACTGATTTGTGTTAACGAATTGTTGAGTTTATGGTTTTGATGATTAACAAACAAGTGAACTTATTCATAAGTGATAATGTGTTTGCAAGTGTGTGTATCTTTGTTTAATGTGTAGGTTAGACAAGTTTGTTTGATGGTTGAACCTTAGAGCGTTCTTTTAGATCAAGTAGACCAAGGAGTATTTGAAGTTGTGCTTTCTTTATGTATCTTTAGACTCTTTGTAATTGTTCATTCTGCTTTGGTTAGAAGTTAGTCAAACGTGCTTAAGTATGGAACCTTGAAGCTATGGTGATAATGAATTGAGCTGTAGAGCTCGGTGGAACAGTTCATATAAGAACCTGTTCCACTTGGCAGCAATGCTGGACAAGATTATGTGTATTAATTATATATGAATATTCTCGATTATCTTTGAGTAATCTTCTGGAGAATATTCAAATATAATTAGTCAAGTATTTATATGAGATAAAATAAGTCAATAGGTTTTTGGGAAATTATATTCAGCCTTCGTCCTCGAGGATTTTCCTAAAACAACAACCTTCCTAATTGATAAAAGATAAGATTTTCCATATCTTTATGAGTTGGAAAAATATTATCTTAATTTAGGTGGTTCATTAACTGAGGTAAGATGATAAATATTCTGATTTTATCTCATATCATATTTCCTAAATAGTTTGCTTATTTTATGGCAACTATCTTTTACAGTCCTAGTTTACATAAATCTCTCTTATGTATCTAGACACTATTTGGGAAATATAATTGACCAAGGAAACTACCATGTACTCATCTATATATATGGATGGAGTTAGGTCAGTTCATCCAAGAGATTTCACAGAGAAAAACGTCTATAATTCATAAGAGTTCTTGATTATATCCAACACATTTCAGCACCCACTCACTGGTATATCTGTAGTGCTGGAACTGTTCCATGCAAAAGTGTTCTTGATTATTTTATATCACTGCATAATAGGCACGATTAGGATTACAAGTGTAATTTTTTTATTCTAAAAACATTGTTACTTTTGTTAGCTTTGAGTATTGTTACTTGATGGAGTCGCAGCAAGTTAGAGTTAGCTTGTTGGGGTGCTAGGTCTAGAGTTAGATCTAGGGGTGGGTTACTTTGTAATCGGGTGTCTACTCTACTTAATAAGAGAATGAAGTAGTAGTGGCAAAATCTCTACGGGGTCGTGGTTTTTTACTCCTGTGAGTTTGGGGGTTTTCCACGCTAAATCTGTGTTACTCTCTCTTTATATTTGTTCATTGCATATATTCTGTCTAAGTGGAACTGTTCCATCCGAACTATTCCATCCATCAATTGGAGTGAAAAAAAGAGCGAATTTTTGTAAGGACTCAATTCACTCCCCTTCTTGAGTCCTTCTAGTGCACAACACGAATACTAGGAGCGTATTCAGAGTTCATCTAGGCGCGTACTTGATGTTGGAACGAGGTAGATATATGCCTATCCAACCCCCGTTAAATGAACTAAGAAGATAACCACGATTTTCAATATGTGTTAAGTGTGCTTAAAAAGCCTACTTTGAGCTATTATATCTTGAGATTGCATGATCGCAATGATAATCTCATTGTTGGTATGTTTAGTATGATATGCAGTGAGTTTGTAGCCAAAATTTCATGTACAACGGACTTAGGGTTTATGAGATATGAAGCGTTGAATATGGCATGTTAATCTGATTTTTTGCTGTAGCTAAAAGGCTAGTTTTGCATGTGTACATAAGAAATTGCATGAGTTTGCACTAAAAATGAATAGAGTTGAACCATGTGATTAAATCAGTAAATTGATTATTTTGAATGAGTATAAGCATGTGAAAATAATTAGAGAATAATTGTCATGAGTAAAAGTATGAATTATGTAAAGATGGTGAAACGAAAATTAAGTGCTGGTTTTAATAAGAATGAATATACTGTATGAATGACGAATAAAATGATGAATTTGAGTGTGATAATAGCCATGAGAAATGGTATAAGTATTGTAAAGGTTAATGAGCCAAAATGAATGAGTAAATAAACTGAAATTTAAGTCGGAAATGAGTATTTGTGTGATAAATTTGAGAATGAACAAAATTAAGCCGGAAGGCGACGAAATGAATGATATTGATAAGTCGGAAAACGACACTTGTGTTTATATGGATATAAGATGAAATTCAAACTAAAGCATGGCTTGAGAAAATGTTGAGTAAAATCAGCTATGAGCCTAAGTGATGAACTGATGTACGTATAATGTTGTGTTGAATGAACTGAATTGAATAATGTTCATGGTGAAATGATTTGAGATAAGAGAGTATTAGTTCTGGGTTATTCTACCTCTTTTAGATAGGACTCTCGAGAGGTACAATC
The DNA here is from genome assembly GCA_030267885.1 of Mesembryanthemum crystallinum. Taxonomy (NCBI): domain Eukaryota; kingdom Viridiplantae; phylum Streptophyta; class Magnoliopsida; order Caryophyllales; family Aizoaceae; genus Mesembryanthemum; species Mesembryanthemum crystallinum. The sequence continues at coordinate 4,592 of BSSO01006418.1, forward strand.
GAGAGTAAAGTGGACTTGTAGAAAGTCGGAATGATGAAGGGATAAATTCACCTAGTCTCCGGCGATGTGCACAGCTTAGAATTTTGGTACCATGGGGCGAAAGGCCTGGGACGTGGAGTTTGTCACCACGATCCATAGTTAGCGCGCTGTTAGCACCCAATTTTGTAATGCCCAATGATGATAACCTACAGTAAATGGTCGAAAGATGGAACCTCCGTGCTCAAGGAACCTAGCCTAATAACCTTTGTTTAGACTTTAGCCCATCGTAAGCCAACCCAAATATATCTAATATTGGGCTCGTTGGAAAGTACGCGTTGTAACCTTTTCAATGGCACCTGATTTGCCCAATATTTGATAACCTCAACATCCTCAGCTTGAAATGATTTGAGATAAGAGCCTCTTTATTTCTGAGTCAGTAACATCCCTATCAAGAGTTGCAGCATCCTCAGCTTGAAGACATCCCCAATATTTGATAACCTCAGGGTCTATATCAACATCCTCCTCCTCTTGCCAAAGAAGATTCTTGTAGAACTCAATGAAAGCCATAGGGACATTACCTTCTTCCTGAAGATTGCCATCTTTATCCTTGATAGTGAGGATTCTATTCCTTGCTTGCCTTTCTTTAATCTTGGCATAGAAGTAAGAAGTACTTTCATCACCAAGATTCATATGACGGAGCTTTTCCCTCTGTTTGTATGCAATCATCTCAGCCTTCTTCATGTTATAGTACACCTTTCTTTTCAGCTTCTCATCTCTAAGTGACAAACCTTTTGCTTGGGCTGAAGTAGTAGTTATGGGATCTAAAGCTAGTAGGTTGTCGTGAAACTATAGTCTTTTGGTTCATGAAAGGGTTGGCTGTTTCCTAGTTTCCCTATCTAAATTTTAATATTAACTTCATGTTAGAGATATGATATTCATCTCTTATGATCTGTTGAACAGGTTCTACGGAGATAAGTTGAATAACCTTTGTAATGTACTTGTTAGGCTTCATGGAAGGAACCTTTTGTATTCTTGTAATCTCTTTCTTGGTTATGTTGAAGATAGCTGTTATAGAAAGTTTATAAGACAAGGTTATGTCTTGGTTAGATTTTAGTGTTACAGATTTTATTGCCAAGGGAGTATCTGGTCTTGATCATACTAGAGAAATCTCATACTGGGTGGCCGGACTGGCAGCCCTGTAATGTAATGCATTCAACTCACTTGCATATGACATAGAATTTCAAAGCTAAAACCAAGTTGTCACAAACTTTCTACTCATTTTGAGGTCATCCTTGTATTCTTCTATTTAGGTAACCTGTCGTTTGGTTGGTGTTGTCCTCGAGGAAACTAGTCCGGAGGAGCTTCAGGCACTGTGATTCTTTTCAATTTCATGTATTAGCATAAAGATGACTTGTTGCGTAGCTATCGCATGAATTCTATCTTTCATGCAAAAGAAAGCAACGGTTAGTTCTTCTGTGCTAGAAGTATTATTGGAGATAACGAAATTTTGTGATCTATATCTCATGGAAAGAGCTTTGGATGATGAAAGTGAGGTATGTGAAAAACATGCTACTGCAAGCCTGATGCTTCATGATTTATTAATTTATCACTTTGTATCCTTGATGTTTTCTTTTTACGTGTCACTCACATGTGCTTCTTAGCTAGAAAGTAATTTGATATGTTTTCAATAAAGAGGTAAATCTTTTTATTAGAAATACCAAGTGGAAGCCATCTACCTCTATGCTACTCCAACTCACTAAAATGTGGTGTCTGTTGGATTCAAGCTGACATTATAGGACTTGGAACATGGATCAAGCATCAGGGAAAATGACATAGCCCGCGGGCACTGTCCTCTTTAGATGAAGCTACAATGAATTAGACCTGTATGTGAGGAACTCAACAGCTATTCCAAATTTAAATTTTACATAAGCAACCGTATAGGACTCTAATATAGCTTTTCCCGTTCTCCATCACCAATTGTGTAACAACAAGGGGCATTTATTGTCCATTTTTTATTTTTTATATTCTTAGATTCTATGTCAAAAGTAAATGTGAAGTTTGTTCTCTGTGAATTAGTTGAGAGAGATCTTTATGAAATTTTAATGAAGTGAACTATATTTCTCATTTCCAAATTGTTTTCTAGGAAGGTGAATGGGAAGAGGGTAATCACAGTCTAGAGGTTGCTAAAGGCTCATCCTATAATCTGTGAAGGATGTGTTTTTTAGTTTTTAGTTTGTAGTTGTAGATTTGTGCAGATTATTTCTGGGATTTGCAGGCCACCTTAATAGTACAATCATTTGTTGGCACAACTTCTAATTTTGAACCATGATGTGGAATGCTCCTTTACATTTTGCTGCATCATCTANCTTTTGGTAAGCTCACTTGAGCAATATGAATCCTCTCAAACCACTCCAGAGATCCTTTTGCTACTTTTTCTGTTTGTCTTTGATTCCAGAGTTGCTCATAGACACAGGGAATTAGAAAGTAGTCGTACCGGTAGTGATTTTGTGAAAGCGCGTTTTCACAAGGAATGCGGAAGGTTTGCAGCCGCAACATAAATTCACGGATGTGGTAAGCTCAAAAACCGCTACAACGTGGCAGTCTGTATAGTGGCAATCACTATTTGATCGCATGGACATGCTCTGCATGTTGCAATTTCCAAATTAAGACAGTTAGATTATTCCCTATGGTATATTTCACAGGCTTTTCAAACTGTTGAAATTTAATTATGTGAGTTAGCTAATGATCATTTAATAAAGTTATCTTACCTAAAACGTGTGTCACTTATATTATGTAGGGACCAACTACGAGTCAATCTCTAGGAGCAGCATATTATGATATGCTTCATCCTACAATTAGTCACACTTTTACACAATTGCTAACAGTAAGGGAACACATCTCCTAACTACTTTATACTATATAAGAGTAATTGTTTAACATGTTTAACATCATTCAGTAGCCATTGGACTATAATTCACTTTCACTATCAGCAGATAATCTAATTAGCACTCAATACAGTCAAGTAAGTAACAAAATTGACTTATTTCACTATATCTTTTATTGACATGTTAAAATTAATTCATCTCCATCTCCTTTGTAGGTAAAATAGGTTACAATTGCATGGCGTAAGATGGATTTGAGTATTTCTTTTTATAATTGCATTTTATCTATTTGGAGAATTGTAATTATTGGGCAATAAAATAACACAGACTCTGCTCAAACTCATACATTGAAGTTGTTTATTTTTCAAACTGAACTTGAAGCGGGCTTATATGGATTTTTCAGTTTTCAATTTTGTCAATTTCTTAGCTAATCCCTTCATCATTGCATAGCCAACGAAATCACATACTCAAAGATCCAAAGAGTATAGACAAAAAACATGCCTGGTCTTGAGATGGGCATTCTTGAACCTGGTTGGAAACTAGTTGCCTCATGAAAGCCATTATGATAGGCTTCATAAGGAGCAACTTTCCCCATTCCCAACTAAGAATCCATAAAGCTAAGGTTTATTGATAATAAACTGACCCAGTAGGAATTGATCATCATATGGCGCGCACAGCTTGGTCCTGAGCTGGCTTCTACACTTATGATTGTTATTTCAAAGGTCTGATGAAATGTATCTTAATTCGCAGAGCATGTATCTCATTACAAGTCTTTTTCTTACTAGTCACTACATTTTTTTTTATTTTTTTTGCAAATTCCAGTTGGTACCCTTGTAGTTAAGACATTTCCAATTGGTGCCCAATATTTCTACGAAATTCAGATGGTGCCCCTATGTTCTTTACCATTTTTACTTGGTGACCATTTTCTTTAAGAAAGTTGCTAATTGAAGTGATTAATTTAATGATTTTGCACATATTCTCCGTGTCTACTTCTCTAATGCTTTATCTCGATCATTCATAATGTTTTAAGGTGCAAAAATAAAACTTGAATGCTATAATAATAAGCTTAGTTGGAGCAAAATTAGAGCTTGAAAGTGAGGATTGAGGGACTGATGAATTAAGGGGAACTTGAAAATGAGTGGTCAAACTAAGATAAGATGCCACATCTGCAAATTAACAACTCAATCAACATTTCTCTTAAAACTTAGGTCACCAAGTAATTACAACAAATTGGATTTTAAAAAGATTTTGGGCACCAATTGGAAAGGTCTTAACCTCAATGGTACAAATTGGAATTTCCTTTTTTTTTTTTTACAACAAATAGCCTAATTTGGTTGAATGATTACAACATTAACATTTATCCTCCCAAACTAGGCCATATTCCTGCACACCAGTATAGCCACAAACCAAAATAAGGTATTTCAACCTCAATCAATATATTTCTTAGGCAGGGAAGCCAAAATCAATAATCGTTTGAAACTAGATCTATACTACATTTTACGAAGGAGAACCACAAAAGACAGCATCTAAAATCTACCAATCTAATAATAAGTCTATGAATCAAAGCCATAACCACTTAGGGCATTTGCATACACTAAAAAAAAAAAAAAAAAGAACAAATTCCAGGTAAGTACCAAAACTATATTAAAGAAACACTTCAAAAACACTAGAGAGGAACTTACAGGTGGGTTTCATGGATGTTGCTTTATAGACTTGGAGGATGCTAATCACTCCATGTGGTTCACGCCTCAACCTCGAACCGAGCTGCAACCACCTTGCTAATGAATTGGTCGACATCAATTTCCCACAACAAAATCCTTCAATTTCAGCAATTATTACTTCAGTTTGCCTCAATAAAACATGAACATGAAGAAGTCATGATGAAATTAAAGAGGGGAAAAAAGATTGGAAAGGAAGTGTAGGAAGAACAACGACTAATATAATTACAGCAATTAAGTATATTGGGAAGGCCTTCTTCGCCGCAAAAAGAGGTCCGGTGCCTTACACGATAAGATTTGGCTTCTTCGGTGGCTTTCTTTGCCGCTCAACCATGTGAGAAAGGTCACTTCGGTGGCCTTGTTCGACGCACGACGAGATCGAAATTTGGAGGCATTCTCCAGCAACTTGTTTTGAAGAATCAGAGAGGAAGATAGAGAAAGGGGCTTAGCTTGAACATAATCAGGAGGTGGGAAGAGAGAGAAGCTTGGGGTGAAGAAACTGTGGGCAAGGCTGAGACTTTTTGAGATGAGAGTAAGAGAGAGAATGTTAGGAATAGTGGAGCTAAATTAAGTACTTGTGTAGAAGGTATGAAAACAAGAAGAAACGAAGGAGAACAGCCGCAGGAATCGTCGCCTGGACGGGCGAGAAATTGGCCCGGGCGGGCGGCACTCACAGGGAGCTGAGCATGCTCACGGCAGGCGTGCCCGGGCAGGCGGCTGTGTTTTTCCATGAATCTTCGATTTGGGTTTTTGTTTCTATATTTTGTGCTTGGTTATTTTTAGCTAATATTTAGCATGTTTCCTAATGTAATTAGACTACTTCCTAAGGTTGTTTATGAAGGTAGGGAATCTATGCAATTACGAAGGTTCCTTGGAGAAGGAGTTAGCTAAAGATGGTTTACTAATTCTAGTGGGAGTTAGATTAGGAAGGTGGTGTGCTCCATGTAGACTCTATAAATATAGAGTTCTCAGTTGTAATGGTGGGTGTGCTAACAAGCCATGTAGGGTGCTCGGGTTAGAGAGCGGGAAGCCCTTGGGGCTTGGTCTAATCACCAGGGTGGTGATGGTATTCACCATGTTTGTACTACGTTAACTCTAGTACAGGGGGAAACACATTGAGTGAGGTGGGTAGTGTAGCTACAGCCATGTGAGAGGCTTGAGAGCTTGGAACGCTTGTAACCCTGTAACCTTGTTTACTCATAGTGGATTCTGTTTTGGGTCGTGTGATCGATCCCGTGGTTTTTCGCCCAGTTCTCGGGTTTCCACGTTAAATCTCTTGTGTCCTTTATTGTTCGTTGTTGTTTATTCTTAAACGTTATTGTCACCTGTGTTAATTCCACTGCCAAATCCCTAACAGAGAAGCTGAAAGATTTTTCTTGTTTTCAAATGATTGATTTTATTTCAATTCATAATGTTCAAATTTTCTTAACCGTAGGATTAATGCGGTGCCACATGTCTAATGTAGAAAAGATAAACTGTAGATCAATAGTTCCCTAGCGAACAGTAGAGGAGCCGGACGCCTTCCTAATTATGTAGAATATTACCCTTTCTAAATCACCTTAGAAAGTATCATAATTACATCAAGAAACTTGCCAAAAGATAATAGCTAAATAATTAAATGAGATATTAATTATTCCAATCTAACAAATCCGAAGTCAAACTCTACACACATGCAACAAAACGAGATACCCCTTTGCTAATTGCAAGCTACCTAAGTCCAAGTGCAAGCTGCCCAGTTCCAAAACCAATGATGCCCAGCACCTCAAGCCCAAGATTTGACCTTATGACTTTCGTGCCCAAACAATTTCGTGGTACCTCTTCGACCATTTGATCTAACATCTCAAATTGAGCTTCATTCCTAACACAATCTTCTGTTTGTGACATAAATGCACCATGCGGTACACAAATTGATTCATCCAGTAATTATTTCCAAGATTTTTCCTTCTGATGTTACTTTCTATTGCATGTATGAGAATAAATTTGGATATCTAAAAGGAGATTCGAGGGAAAATGAACTCACTCATGATCTGTATACTCATTTGATTACTATCTAAAATAAGCTCCAAGCTCAACCCTGGTTTTATTATGCATTTTCTCCATATAAATAGAACTTGGATATTATCTAAAAGAATAAAACAGGTTGTTCTTTGGGTATTGGAACCTGTTACAATCCTTTTCAAACACATCTAGGTGGTAAGCAGGTGGTTAGAAAGAAAGAAAGAACAAAAGTAAATACTATGATACAACATGTCCTCAACTTTAGCAAAATAATCAGCTACGTGATTTGATATCCGAAGGCAACTCCTCAATGTCACTTCATCCTCCAGCGTGTATAACAGATCCTTCCAATCAAAGATGATCAAGTTCTTTACATGTGAATTTTATTTAAGGTTGAAAACACTAGATGAATCCGAGTAAGGACAACTTTAAAGATCGGGTTCCTTACGTGTAACTTTGATTTGAGGTTGGCAACAATAGCTGAATCTGAGTGCAAGACAACTTTTTATCTCCTAGCCACAATCTTTGATGGAAGAGATTCTTTTTATAATTACCAAGACTTTTACAATGAGATGAGTGCATTTGGTGCTGCTGTCTTACTAATTGATAACCCCGCAAGTGTACGGAAATATCGAAGTAATATAAAAAGTATCGTATCCACAGGGAGTAGCGGTTCTAAGTACCAAATACCACTAATTCAATTATCTAAGCGAATCGGTCGCAGGGCAAAGGTTGTGTAACTAACAAATCAATTAACTAACTAACAGATTAATTACTAGCAGGGTGTAAATCAAGAATAAA
>BSSO01006419.1:0-11968 GCA_030267885.1 Mesembryanthemum crystallinum
TAAAAACCAATTAATAGGAGAATAAAAACTGATTTTATTTAATACATAATAAAGTTAGAATTTTGAAACTTAAATTCCAACATAAAGTGAGTTGTTTGGTTTGAAGTTATGTGGCACTAGAGCTTGAGCAAGCTCCGCAGCTTGGGCAACACCAATTTCTTTTTTTTTTTTTTTTAATTGCTTTGATAAAGTTAGTGCTTTGAATTTTGGTTTTTGGAAAATAAAAAAGGAATATGTTAAATTGATAAAATATTAAAATAATATGAGTTGATGTAGTGGAGTTTATTTAGCTACTTTTTAAGGGAGTTATGGATATTGGGGTTGGGAGTTTTGATTGAGGAATGGAGTTACGTATGAGGTGGCACTATGAATAGTGAAAGATTGGGGAGTTATGGGAGTTATGGATATTGATGGCCTAAGAGCATCAATAACCGGGGGGGCGCGGGAGTTTGATGGGGAGTTAAGAGAGTTTGATTGGGAGTTATGGCTAAAGACCGTAGCTATAGAGTGGAACCACGGAAAAATGGAGCTTGCTCAAGCTCCGTTTCTTGGGCAAATGGAATTTTCTTTTTGTTTTTTTTTTTCCCCTTCTCTGGTTGTATTGCTTTTCGATCAACGGCAATTGTTGGCGACTTGGCGTATTATATTGCACTAAATTTTTGGTTTTCCCTATCCCTTCAATTTGTTAATTTAAACAATCATAATAAAAAAAAAAAAAGGAAAATTTGTTGAGAATAATCCAACCTTTTACCAATTTGCTAGAAAATAATCCGACCTTTCAATATTGCGTAAAATAATTCCATCTTTCTATTTTGTTGCACGAAGCAGTCCCGGATGAACTCCATTAACATCTCCGTTATAAAAAATGGCGTGGCGTTGACTTGGGGATAGCTCATGAGTGAATATATATGCGAATAAATACCCCAAGTTAACGCCATGTCATCTTTTTCAAATGGAGATGTTAACATGGTTCACCTGAGACTGTTGCGTGCAACAAAGTAAAATGGTGAAATTATTCCATGCAATATTGAAAAGTTGGATTATTTTTTACAATTGGGTGAAAGGTTGGATTATTCCCAACAATTTTTCCTAAAAAACAGTGGTTTATTAAATTAAAGTTGAAAATTATTATTATTCGAAATTAGTATTGTACAAATTTCTGGTAATAATAATTGTTTTACCAATAAAATTCTTTCCGGATTTTACTTGTAATTTGGAAAGCAAAAAAAAAAAAAAAACAATTTTTTTTTTAGTTAGTTGGTAAAGTATTAAAATAATATAAGTTGATTGTAGATTTAATTGGTGGGGTCCATTTACTAACTTTTTAGGGAGAACTGTGGATATTAGAGTTGGGAGTTTGGATCAAGAAAGGGAGTTATGGATGAGGTGACACTATGAATAGTGGGGAGTTTTGTGAGTTATGGATATTGATGGCATAAGAGCATGAATATGCATGGGCGAAGTTTGGAGGGGAGTTTAATTTGAAAGAGAGTTGGGGAGTTCGAAAGAGAGTTTGGAAGTTTTATTGATAAAAAGGGGATCTTGAAGAGAGCTTGAAGGGAGCTTCCATGGCTCTGGAGCTTGAAGAAGCTCCATTGCTTGGAGAAGAAGGGGGAAAGCAAGGAGCGAGAGAGAAAAAGACCTCCTGAGCTCACGCGTGAAAACCAAACATGGGCTGTCCCTGGGAGCGTGGGGCACAGGTGCCTGACGCACAGCTTGTCACACATCCTAGGGAGCTCAGTGGTTGGGCCTGGATGATGCTTCATTTATTTGACTGATTTTTTCAAAGCCATTTGATTTGATTATTTCAAAAGAATACTCCACAGCTGTTATTTTCGGATTTTTTTTATTAAATAATGTCAAATTTCGATTTTCACATTGAAAACAAAATGGAAAATATATTGAGTTGATAAAGTATTAAAATAGTGTGACTTATTTGGTGGGGTCTAATTAATTTTTTTTAGTGGACTTAAGGATATTGGAGTTGAGAGGTTGGATTGACGAATGGAGTTATGAATAAGGTGAAACTATGAATAATGGAAGTTTTCGGAGTTATGGGAGCTATGGATATTCATGGCCTTAGTTCTATAAAGAATAATCAACGCGGCATTGCCGCTTCGATACGACAACGTCGACAAGCATAGATGCGACTTCGTGCATTAACAGCATCAGAGCGCCAAAAGAGTTGCCTCGAATTGTAGCCATTAATGCTATGACATAGAACTAATGGAAGACTAGTTGAGCAAGAGAACAAACTTTGACTTTTTTTTTTTTATTGTACCAAGTTCCGGATAAAATCATACTCTACTAGCCAGTATCAATATTGTACCAAGTCAAATGCCAGCAAGCTAGTCTTAGGTAGGAAACTTCCCTTCCTTTGAATTGATCATTTTCATAATCATCAATACTATAAGCTAACGAAAAATTACACCCTTTAGTGATCATTTGATTTGATCTTCATTAGAAAGAAGAAGCAAGTAAGCTCAAATAATGGATTCATCACAGGTTTTTTCACCTCCAGGTTCATCATTTGATGATGGCTCCAGTTCATTTTCTGAATTTGATAGGGCAACTCATTCCATTAGCGCAGCTGCAATTGGTAAAAACTTCAATCATGTCTTATGATAACACTATAAGTACTATGTTAGTACATATTTTGCATAATTAAGTACCATGTATGGTATATGATCTATTTTGCGAGTTCATTATTAATCATTCAAGTTCCTCCAAATTTTTGCAGCATCGATTATTGTGGGAGTTATTGCTACAATTGCGATAGTAATCGCAATAATCTACTGCTTGAAGAAGACAGGGGATGCAATGCCAGCATATGCTGCAAATGCTCATTTCTCAGTTGGAGTTAATACAGCACCTAACCATAATCAAGTGCAGGCTTATGGCAAATTCCCAGACGTGACCAAGGCAAGCATGGAGCGATTTCTCAGTGACATAGCGAGGGAGAAGCCCATCCGATTCACCTCCCAGGAGCTAGATTATATAACAGCCAAGTATTCCAAGGTAAATCACAGTATATATGCTTTGTATAACCTATATATATAAGGTGAAGTGTCTTTAGCATAATGCATGGAGAAATGTTTCGGTTTATCTTGGCAGATTATTAAACCAAGAGTAATATGTTTGTCTTGGATGGTCGACCGTACATGTCATGTCTTTCGTTGAACTTCTAATTGCTTCTTTCCATAGATGTTAACAAAAAATGGAATAATATGTGGTGATGATCCATTGCAAAAAATTCTCACTAGTAAGATTTTCGCGTATGTAGAATCAATAGGATTGGGTTCTTGTATATATGAGTTTTTAAGCATTAGATGTACATGTTCATAGTAAGCACTCTGAAATATGAAAGTAGATGATCAATTTAAGAAGGGCAGAGTAGTTCTTTTTCTGCAAAAACTTGGGTAGACATAATCTATTGTAAAGTTTCCCATATTGTTAAGAAAAGTCACTCCCATTTTGAAGGAAATTAATCATAGTTCCTGAAGTAAAATCACCCTTAAAAGTCAACCCATTTTCTGAAGAAATCCTAAAGAAAATTCATCCAATTTCTTAAGAAAAGTCACCTGGTATATACAAAACTTGCTCTTTCTTCTTCTTCTTCTTCTCCACCCGTTTTGCTACTACCTATGTGTTCTTGAATCATTACTAACTTAGAACAAAGCTAAGTAGTAACGTTCGTTGATTTCATGCAGGTACTGGGATCAGGCGGATTTGGAGTAGTGTACAAAGGAACATTCCCAAATGGAGTTCAAGTTGCAGTAAAGTTGCTCAATGACAACACAAGTACCAAAAGGATTGAAGAACAGTTCATGGCAGAAGTGGCCACCATAGGGAGGACATACCACATCAATCTCGTCAAGCTCTTTGGCTTTTGCTTCGAATCAACGACAAGAGCCCTTGTATACGAGTTTATGGAGAAAGGATCCCTCGATACTTTCCTATTTGGCGACCAAAAAGGATCAATAGAATGGACTAAACTACACGAAATTGCAATTGGAACAGCAAGAGGAATCGCCTATTTACACGAAGAGTGCGAGCAAAGGATCATCCACTACGATATCAAGCCTGGAAACGTGCTCCTAGACTCGAACCTAAACCCAAAAGTGGCTGATTTTGGGTTGGCTAAGCTGTGCAACCGCGACAGCACCCACATTGTCATGTCGGGTTGTCGTGGGACCCCAGGGTACGCGGCCCCAGAGCTATGGACCCCATACCCGGTGACCCACAAGTGCGATGTCTACAGCTTCGGGATGCTTTTGTTTGAGATCTTGGGGAGGAGAAGAAACCACGATGCTCAAATGAGCGAGACCAGCCAAGAGTGGATGCCGAGGTGGGCTTACGACCGGTTCAATAAGGGGGAGGTGAAAGAGTTGCTCTCCCTTGTGGGGATTGTAGAGGTGGAGGAGAGAGAAAAGGCGGAGAGGATGGTGAAAGTGGCTCTTTGGTGCGTTCAGTACTTGCCCAAGGCGAGGCCGGGAATGAGCTCGGTGGTGAAGATGTTGGAGGGCGGAGTCGCAATTGATCATCCACCCAACCCTTTTGAGCACCTTGAGGATAACTTGGGTAGTTTGAGCAGTGGAGGTCACGGAAGTTCTTCTGATCCTTACTCTTCATCAAAGAGGACTCAAACCAAGTCAGCCTTGAACCAGCCAAGTCAAAACAACAATTTGGAGATTCAAATTGCTAGTAGTACTATTTGATCTGTCACTATCTTTGGAAGCAGTCAAATTTGGTACTATAAATCAAAACTTTGTAGTGCATTCTCTTATCAATTGTAAATTTGTAATTTATAATTCTGAATTTGCTTCTTGACTAAGGATTTGCATGTTTGGTTTGAAAATTTGAATTGTGTGCACTTCCCTGCAAATGCATAGAGCTCATTTAACTGAAAAAGAAATACAGTACAGTTAGAAGGGTCTTGTAATACACGAGAGAAAAAGTAGACTAAGGTGCAGAACATATAAATTTAAATTTAATTGCGTCAATTTATATTGCGTCGTGGTCACGACTAAGTCTCCGAAGTAGATAATTCAAACAAGCATGAGTTCCAACTACCTTTGTGAAATCAATTAAATACCTCATTCACATTCGATCCTACGCTAACACGAAGATACAGTATTACGCCAGCCTGGTTTATTCCCTTACCAATCACATCAAATCAACATTTTACAAGCACGTTTTCTTCAAGAAAATTACAATAGTTACATCAAGTTAACATCACCAGTGTTTTAAGCACATTCGAGAGTTTGACCACCAACTTTAAGTGCTTATGCAGTTATGCTTGATGTGCAATTTCATCATAAATTCTATATTTTCTACTTATTTAGTATTCAGATGAAGCAAAAACTTCTGTCATAATCTCGGGAGTAAGCTACACAAGTCATAAGAATGTCCAATCCAATGGACAATCATGAAATTGTCGATATCTAAATTACGTGTCAATAAGGATGTTAATAATCACTCAGTAATATTGGACTCAGATTCAAAGGCTTCCCAAGTTCCAAGTTAGCAATGACCATAATGCTAGAATTGCACAACAGACATAATGAACAAGAGTCAATTAACTTGCAGCATTTTAGCTGCCTCTGGACAAGATTCAAATGTTTCCAGCAGTTCTGGAGTCGTCATTACATTAGCAATTATATATGCAATTAATAATACCAGGATGTGCTTTAGGAATTCATAAGCATGCAAGTACCCGTTGGATATCAGCAAGCTTCATAACCCTTTAGCGCACTGGGACATGTCGGCAAATAAATTGACCGGCTGCAAAGACGAGGAATAGTTTACGGTTAGCTGAACTCTTGTACAAGAAAAATTCATGGCAGAATCACATAGTTGATTTTTGGCATAAAAACATAATCTGTGGGGACAATCAAAACACAACAGATAGGCATTATGGAAGCAGAGTAGCTATGAATCTTTTGTTACTGGTTATCGGATGATTTATCCATCAAAAAGGGAAAGGTATATCAACTACTCCCGACTTAGACCCAACGAGCACTAATAAAATTTCAAATCTGTGTTTTCAACCTCTATAAGACGTTGATCTGACAAACATTTGAGCTAGACATAAACCACAGCAGCAAAGCACATCGGAATCATGAGTTCCATCTATTAGCAACAGAAAAACTTCCAAAAATTAACAAATAACTGACAATCAAATACAATCATACTGGGAGGTGGAGTTGGGGGTGGGAAAGGAAAGTGAATAAAGTGCTTGGGGTGAGTAGAGAAGTTCACAATGTGTGCTTGCATAATGTATACAATATCAATAAAATGAGAAATCTGGTTCTTCAATCATATTTTTCAGTCAGGACCACGAAATTCAAGCATAAAGGTATACTAGAATGATACTTGTTTTGGTTCCTAATAAGTAACTCAGGAGAGACGGAACTGTGGATGGCACGTCACATGAGATAATGAGTATCCAGTTAAGGTGTCCAAGGCCAAAGAGTATAAGGTTGCTATAGGAATGTCTTCAAAGTAAAAAATTGTAATGGCCAGCCGAAAAGCATTGAATTGATTAAATTATAATGGTGAGTGGTCAAACAACAAATGTCTTCAAAGTATAGACTATAGATCGTTTTTACCCGTCATAAAAATCGGGGCCAAACAAAAGGATCATTTGTACAACATGATGTTGATTGGTTATCGATGCCAGTCTACACTGACCAAGGGGCCAATTGTCGTATACTTACTTAGATAATTGAAGTAATTAAGTGCAACCGTCGTATCTAAAGTCCATCCTCTTCTAAGGAAATGGTCGATAAAATTAATCTTAATCTTGGAGGAAATTACGCAAATCATAAAGATATGCCAATGTCGTATTTTGTAAATACTCTCACAACCACTCATTTTGTAAGTTTGAATTTTGTTCTCCTAATTCCTTATGAGAATTGATCCATTAAGATCTTATCTCAGTTATCTCAGTCCGAGTCCATGATGACCTAGCACTCTCATCTACTGACTAGACTGTCAGAAGCGCTTTCTTCACACAGGCAGAGCCTCTGTTTTGCAAGTGAGGGCACTTGAATAGTACACTATTCATCACGCCCAGTCCACGTTCCTAACTCTCCCAAGTCCTCCGTAAAGTACCAAAACTGTAGTCAAAATGGTACCCAAGACGATAGAGAACGAGTTACTAGTACAATAACCCTTTGTTTCTTCATTCTTCAATCTAGAGTCCAAACCAGCCAACAACTAATTAGCAATCATGCCTACAAATGGATTAGTTCCGTTAATCATATATGAAATAAATTTTCATCAGTGTGATTTAGGTAGATTAGGTAAAAACCAAACAAATCACATTAACCACACTGGATTAGAAAAACAATTTCAAGTATCCAATGCTGCAATCCCCAATCAAAATCCAGCATAACCCTATTACTCAAGCACTAAACACTGACGCTGCTTCTATTCTGATTCTAAATAGTGAAGAGCATCATTACACCTCTACCAGAATGTACACAATAAGGAACATTACAACAAATTTAAGCCAAAAGCAACATGCAAACAAAGCCTCGCAATAACAATTCTATTTATAAACTGAGAGATGGACTTGAGAATCAAACAGCAAGTGCTATTGCTGCATTGAAAGACGGTCGAATATGTCAATGCTCATTTGGTAATTAAATTACCAAAACCTTCATCCTTTAATCAAGACATTATAATGTTTTGCCATCGCTGGAGTAGAACTTCAAGCACTGAGAACTTGTTTTCTAAAAGTAGAGAGTACATAAAAGTCGATTTCAGGTCCATCAAAAAGAATATATATTTGAACACGTAGGTTCTGAAAATCATTGCAATATAAGCATGTTTATACAAGCATCAATTGAATACGAAGATAGGATTCTTCCGCTTATAAGCTGGATGCTTCCACAAAATTTCTAATGGTGCACCAGTGTTTTTCACTTTTCTATATGGTGGACAATGTTTTCTTATGTGGTGCCTCCCGCTAACTATTTTGGTAAGAAAATGAAATATTTCACTAACCAAACTCATGTCCCCATTACCTAACACATTTTCTTAGCCCCAATAATTTACTATTGCCACTTAGTAGTCATCGAAGTTCATGTTATACAAAGTGTGGAACATAACTACATTAATCATAGAACAATGAAAATTGTCTAAAAATGAGTGGTTTGGGACCTCTAAATAGTAGCAACATGATTATATAGAAAAATGAGTAGAACGCAAAGAAAGGGTTTAATTGAAAGATAATACTGTAGTATTTTCAAACAAACAAAGGTCACCATGTAGAGCATTTAAAACTATAGGGGCACCATGCAGAATTTTAGAAAACGTTGTTCTCCAAATAGAAAAGTGAAAAACACTGGGTCACTATATAGAATTAGCAAAGCCTAATAAGTGCATACATGTATTTGGTTCACACTTCATAGTTAAGTCGCCTATCGGAGTATGAAGACAACAGAAATGACAAAGCCCTATAATCTCCGTTTTAACACCCAAAATTGGAACCTTACTATTCTGTTATCACGGCATTGTTGACTGTTGAGACATCTTGACTCTTGAGTCATGTTTTGAAAATGTTCTGATTTCTGATGGAGCACAGAACAAGCCTCAAGGCCAGCACAAGACCATCTTTGTGCCCAACCTATGTCTCCCATTTCCTTCTCCAGCCTTCTTGACTTCCCTAATCTGTATTTTCTACTTTGCCATTTCATCCCTTGGAACATAATCATTGACCTGTTTAGCTATCTCTGTGCGTCTTCCTTGGTTCACCTTCAATTATTGTATCAAACGGTGCACATACTATCATACAAATCCAAGGATCTTTGACAAACAACACATAGTCAAGTAAGTAATACCAATCTAATGAGGACGACAATTTGAACGGGCTCGCTCAAACCTTATTAGCATTGTGATAGAAAGATTTCTAATACAAATGTCATTGTTCTAAACAAAGGAATAATGGTTAACAGTTGTTCCTCACAGCATTCCTACAGCTCTTCAAAACTTCAATAAAAGTAAAGGTCCAGCCAAACTACACTTCACTAAGGACAACTTTTAAGTATCCCAACATTACTAAACAAAGAAGCCCAAATTTGCACAAATCAGCTCATTTATTGGAAGAGTTGAGCAAGATTTAGGACAAAACAACCTCATCTTCAGTCTCTCCGTATTCTGACCTTATTCCCACTTTCAGCACCAATTGGAGATCTGCATATACCATCTCACAGGTCTCTCCCCGCTGCTCAACGTCCCTCTCTCTCCCTCCTTGCCATCTTCATACTCTCACCCTCAGCAGAGGATCAAAAGATGCAATTGAGATTTGAGAGCAATGTCCAAGTCCAACCAGCAACGATAATGTGATCTTGCAACAACCTCTATTGAAATTTAACCCCACCACCAACCCTGATAGTATAATTGAATTACATCCTCCACTTACAAGAAAATACAAAATCTATAAGCACAGTCTCAAACATTTAACATCTGTTTGTTTGTCGTAGCTACTATCAGGGTTGGTGGTAGCTGTCTTTTTATGAGTAATAAAAGTATCTTAATTCCCAAAAAAAAAAACAAAGAAAAAAAAATGTTTGTTTGTTGATACACGGAACAAAGGGGCTGTAGATTCTGCCTCATAACATGATTATTAGCCCCATTTTGTACACTTGAATAAGACCATGAAACAGGATGATGCTATTTGAATTTTTAAGGTATTCCTACTAATGTCTTTTAATTTTGATGGACATTGCAAATTGCAAATTGCAAATAGGAACAGTGAAGAGAAGAGAAATTTACTTCATGCATTCAACTGAAATATTGAGTTAAACAACCAAATAATTGCGCCAACTGTAGTCAAGTCACTAAACTGTACATGACAAAAAGTAATAACCATTCACACAGCAATGGCCCCAAACATTCCACAGTTTCTGTGGCTCCATACAATGTCACTCTCGAATCACTATTCCAGCAAGCCATTCAATTATTTTTTTTCTCTTGAATTGAGATTGGCAATATGCAGCAAGGTGTACAAAGACAAGTTCGTTTTTGCATCCGTTCTTTATTAGCCCCACTCCCACACCAAGGAGAGGCAATTTACATTTCCAATACCTCGCAGCACAACCCATTTGCACCATTAAAACATTCAGCAATTAAACAAGCACATAAAAGGCAGTGCAATATCCTCACTTACAGTCCAAAAACCGAGTAAGTCACCAATCATTTGTAAAAGTTTCACCAACCCTCGTTTCAAGTTTTCAACCAGCAGCTCATCCATAGTGCTATTATTGAGCAATGGACACCAATCACATAACGCAACAGCATCCCTTTCATTAGTACAGCGATTGAAACAAAAAGTGCTATATCTCACCCTAAGCACGAAAAAGATTGGTGCCGTGCACCTCTCTTATCAGAGAACATACAAACTCTTACTCAGTTCCACCCATTTCTCACAATCTTTTATTTTCCCTTTCCCTTGTGTGCGCACGTGCGTGGGCGCATGCTTTTTTGGTTGCGACTGGTATGGGGGGACCTGACAAGCTGTAGCCAATCAGCAAGTCTCCTGATGCATGCTTTTGATATTCAATTATAAAGTTCACTTCCAACTACCCAACACCCACTTGGCGAAGCCAAATTCAATGCCTNACAAACCCATAGTAACCATTAACCAACCATTCTTTCTACCTTAAATTCTTAAACATAAAAAACTAATCTTCTTACAAACTGGAAAACAAATTAGTAGCAGCACAATCACATTCAACCAAAAACAAAAACAACAATTCCAAAGTCAATAGCTTCACAAACAAATCAAATTAAATAATAACTAGTATATAATAACAATACTAGGATTAAATTTCATCATTACCTCTAGCCGTCGAGATTCCCCTGCCCGCCGCCGCCGCCACCACCACTCCCAGCGCTGCCGTACGACACATCCTCCGGCGGCGCCTGCCAAACCGACTGCCACGCCTGCGACGGTGGCGCCGCCTGAACTCCATACATCCCCACCGTCGGATCCATCGCCGGCCGTCCAATCATAACCCCCGGCGGCGCCGGCTGCCCCATCGGCGGATAATAGTACGGCACGCCACTGGCCGTCGTCGCACCTGCGACCGCCGCACCACCAATCATCCCTCCCATAACACCACCACCAACACCAATCCCTAACCCCGGTGCGACCACCGCACCTTCCTCCTTGATCTCATCTCTCGGCACAATATCCACAAGAAAATCGAAGATATCAGTGCGAGTAATGGCGGCAGCGATGTCGTTCTTCTGGAGAGTTCTACGCTTGTTCTCCTCAGCATGAAGCCATGACCGAATCGTGAGCTCGAGGATGAAGAGCTCGCAAGCTTTGGCGAACAAAATCGGCGCTTCGGCCGAAATCATACGAACATCCTCATCGGCTTTCATGATCTTCTTGATCCGCGCTAATGGAAGCTGGTGGTTCTTGAAATCGTTGGCTTGCTCGATTTCTTGGCGCTGGTAGGACCAGAACATTTGGAGTTGTTGCTGCTGTTGTTGGAGGAGGTGGTGGTAGGGTGGCTGTGGAGGGTAGCCGGTGGTGGTGGTGGTGGTGGTGGGTGACGGCGCCGCCGGTGGTTGTGGCGGAGGTGGTGGCGGTTGCTGGTGGTTGTCCATTTTAATGGAGGTTTTTGAGTTATTGTATGTGTGTGTGTGTGTTCAACAATGGAGGAAATGGGGATTGGTTTTGATAATGTGGGAGGAGAGAGAAAGAGAGGGATAAGGTGGAGGGAGGGATGGATTTTTCAGATGAGATGGTGTTTTGTGGGAAGAAGGGTCGCTTTTATTAATTTTTGTTGGTTTTTTTTAAAAATTATTTGTTCAAAGAAAATAGGAGTATTATAAAGTCATTGAAAGTGGATTTTATTTTTATTTTTATTTTTTTATTTTTTGGGAGATTGGAGTAGTATTTTGAGTGTGATGTGGATGGGGACTGGGGATGAGATGGATTTTGGTGTTT